>CM035845.1:225188576-225466076 GCA_020510985.1 Pholidichthys leucotaenia | reverse complement strand
TGCATCTTAATGTAGAGGAAATTGATAGATGAGAGAAAATTACCTGCTGCATAGGTGATAAAAAAGGAGCACCTGCCACTTTTTATTTGCAGACTTTAAATTCCAAGCCTGATTCTAACAGACATGACTAACTGGGCCACATCAGACCTAAAATGTAGTCATAATCAGAATGGAAGTCATTACCCGTTTTACAATTTTTATGCTAAAGCTTTACAGCAAAGAAATGTGCTGTAGTTAGGTGGCATTAGCAGAGGAGAATATTACTTGTAGTGAGAGAGTAGATAGGTTACAATGGTTTCTGAATCAGGTGCCCTTGCTTTTCTCACTTAAATACACACTCCAATCTTTAAGTCTGTTTCTATGTCTTCACCAGACATCTCTAACAGAGCCAGTGTAAACCTGTCCACCCAAAGTGTAGTGCATCAACTAATACACTCCACCGGGATGGAAGAAGCAGGAATAGCTAAGAGTGCTCCCTGCAGTGTGACTGAATGTGTGTGGTTAAGACTATAAAAAGATTTAGCAGATTAAACTGTGTCAGAACATGGAAAGAAAGTAGTTTCCCTCCTTTATCCAGTACTTCTGTGTTTACTGTTAAAAATGAGCACTAAGGAAAGAAAGACAATCCGAAACATGCTCAGGCATGTGCTCGGATATTTATCAAATTTAATGAGGTAGTGCAGGAGCCATGAGGGGTGAGCAAGGTTTTGAGAGTGGATGATAATTGCTTATTTTTGAAGGGGTTGAGCCACAGTGTGTGATTTTGCCGAGCACTGCCTGTCTTCCTTGAGTGGAACAAGCTTTAATTGCTCAATCTTGCTGGCACCATGACCAAGTGCACTCCATGCTTTTTTGGGGGTTGTTTTTTTTTTTTTTGTTTTGTTTTTTTGTTGTCATATGCTGCTTCGTGACCAGAGAAATGTAAAGGCTGGATTATGGGTTACAGTGGTAGTGGGCTTTTTCAAAGCTTCTTTTTTTTTTTTGTTATGTTTTGCAGGGCTGACTAAGAATATTAAAGCAACAGTATGTAAGATTTTTACCGTAAAATAATGTTTCCAAAATTATTTTGATTGTGTATCAACCTTTGACCGGGGGAATGTCACTTACCCCATAGCCTGTGCAGGTCCACATTGCTGCAACAGTTCTGTTTTTGAAATGCATACTGAAAGGACTACAAGTATGGCAATTATGACCAGACTAGGTTTCAACATCAAATCACAGGGCACAACTTTAGCCACCAACATTAAAACACCTTGTGAGTGGCTATTGGGACTGAGTTCATAGTCATCACAGTTGTCTTTTCAGTGCCCCCATCCGAAACAAGAAAGTTACATAGTGTTGCTTTTAAAGCCCTTGGTATATTATTATACATTTAAGCCTACTGAAGCCTATAATATTTTTCAAGCCTATTTTACAAGAATCAGCATTCAGATGAGATATGTATAATCTTTGCATTCAGCTCAAAATGTTCTCCCGCTGCGGCCCAGTGCAATCAGGCATCTTGTAATGCACAGTGATTTCCCATTCAGAATGTTACAATGATACAAACATATCGGGTTTTAGTTGACAAACAGGAAGAGGATATCTGTCATGTTTATCCAAACCATCTTTATTTCTGAAATACAGGAAGTGGAAGCTGCATTTTCAATTGTATCACTGAAAGGAAGGAAAAAAACAAAACATTTATTCCTTAATCTCAACACCACAATCCTTGAAGGCAGATGGATGTCCAGTAAATAATGTAAATGACGATTATGGCTTACAGCTACTGAAAGCCCAAAATCCAGTTTCTCAAAAATTAGAATATTACATTAGATCAATTTTAAAAAAGTGGATTTTTAGTAGAAATGTTGGTCTGCTTAAAAGTTTGTCCATGTATACACTCAATACTTGGTCGGGGCTCTTTTTGCATGAATTACTGAATCAGTGCAACATTGTCATAGCTTCCTCTGGAGGGCAGGTAAGACACACTCACAAAGCAGGCTGAACTCTAGTATAACATGATTTATTAGCAAAAGCTAATGAAAATAACACAGTGCAGGGGCTGGAACTTAAACAAGGCCGACTAAGCGTAAACTAATTTGCAGAAAACTGTACCAGACACAGGAACACCGGCAGGGTACACAGGCAATGACACCACACCAGACAGACACTGAGCACTCACATAAATACTTCACAGCCCTTCACTGGCTGCCTGTAAATAGTGTTCACTTATATAACACTTTTTCTCATCGCTAGATGACCAAAGTGCTTTACAGATCTTGCTATCCACCCATTCACACATTGATGGCGGCAGAGCTGCCATACACAGGCACTGACCTGAGCCACTAGGAGCAACTGGGAGTTCAGTGTCTTGCTCAAGGACACTTCGACATGTAGACTGCAGACAGAGCGGGAATCGAACCCCTGACCCTCTGATCAGTAGTTGGCCACACTACACCTGCACCACAGCTGCCACCCCCCCACATTTTAGGGCTTATTTAAAATTCTTTTATTTGTTTTTAACTCATTAAATGGCCTTGCCCCACCTTACCTCTCTGAGCTGCTCCAGCCTTGCATTTCTGCTCAGTCTCCCAGGTTAGCTGATCAGCTGCTGCTGGAGATACCGAAATCAAAGAAGAAGCTCAGAGGGGACACAGCCATTCTGTTGCTGCTTCTAAATGGTGGAACAATCTGCCTTTGTCCATCAGACAGGCCTCTTCACTGTCCAGTTTTAAAACTCATCTTAAAACCCATTTTGATTCTCTGACTTTTGCCCCAGTTTGAGACATTGATTTTATTTGTTCTTATTGTCTCTATTTTATGGCTACTGTTTTTTAGTGTTGTTTTGTACTTTTATAAGCTGTATTTTATTGTTTTTATGTTTTTATATTTTATTGACCGTTGATGTACAGCACTTTGTGTCAGATGTTGTTGTTTCTAAAGTGCTTTATGAATAAAGTTGGATTGGACTGGATATATATGGAGACAGGTGATCTCAAACGGGAGACAGCTGGGGAAACAATCAGGGAAAGCAAGGAAGTGGCTGCAGGTGAGGAGCACAGGATGGGCCTGGCTGTGCAGACAAACAAAGACAGGGGATACACATAAAACAGGACAAGAATGCAGGAGTAATACAGAGAGGGCAGTGGCTATGGGTACAGAAAACAAGGGGCTGGGACAATAGGTAAACAGGTATACAGCACAAGAATTCCCCAATCGGGTGGGAGGAGGGGGACATAGGCATGATGATGCAAAATGAGAGCATAAACAAGGAAAAAATGTTCATCCAGTTGTCAGCCAAAGTCCCTTAGCTACCAGCAGAAGGAACATGAAGCGTCTGGTGTCTTACCAAAGTCCCAGGGCCACCAGACAGATGGACATGGTGCCTCAGGTGGCCTACCAAAGTCTGAAGGCCACCGGATGGATGAGCATGGTGCGTTGAGTGGCCTATCAAAGTCCATGGCCCACCAGACAGGAGAAAACATAGGAGCTTCCTGCTCTGAAAATAATTAATATCATAAAGCCCTGGAACTCGGGAGATAACATCATAGCTTTAAACTCAGGAAATAACACAGAAGCATCTTGCACAGGAGACAACATAGAAACTTTAGGTTCATGAGATAATAAAAGGTATTTAAAAATAAAATAAAAGAGCTTTTTGCTCTGAAGGTAGCAACATGGTAGCTTTGATACCAGCAGATGGCAACAATGGAGCTTTTTGCGCAGAAGATAACAGGATTTTTTTTTGCTCAAAAAAACCAAAACAAAACAAACAAAAAAACAATATAGGGGCCTCTTTCCCTGGAGATGACAACATGTAAACTTTTAACTCAGGAGATGATAACATTTAAACTTTAAACTCAGGAGATGATAACATAGGAACTGTAAAGTCAAGAGGTGACCACATGGGCACTTTAAACTAAGGAGGTAATGATGACATTGGCACATTAACCTCAGGAGATTATGACAATACAGGAACTTGAATCTCAGGAGATAATGACAACAAAGGAGTTTTAAACTCAGGGGCAAACAACATGGGAACTCCCTGCCCTGTAGAAAAAAATATTTAGGAACCCCTTGCTCTGAAAAAAACAAAACAAAATTGGAGCCTCATGCCCAGAAGAAAACAAAGTAAGAATCTTTTGCACGGGGGAAAACAAAGTAGGAGCCTTTTGCTCCGGAGATAATAGCATAGCAGCTCTAAACTCAGGAAATGTCCTGGAAGCTCTTCGTTCTGGGGAAAACAATGTAGGAGCTCTTTGCTCTGGGGAAAATAATATAGCAGCTCTTTGCACTGAGGAAACCAATATGGGAGCTCTTTGCTCTTGGGAAAAGTATTGGAGCTCTAATTTGGGAAAAACATATAGGAGCTCTATGCTCTGGGGAAAAAAAATATAGGAGCTATTTGCTCTGGGGAAAACAATGTAGGAGCTCTAGACTGTGGAGAAAACAACACTGGAGTTTATAGCTCAGAGGAAAGTGTTTTAAACTCAGGAGGTAACAACATTAAATCTTTAAACTCAGGGCGGGACAACTTAGAACCTTTAAACTCAGGAGGCGACAACATAAAACTTATAAATTCAGGAAGTGGCAACATAAAACTTTTAAACTCAGGAGGTAGCAACATAAAACTTTTAAACTTAAGAGGTGGCAACATAAAACCTTGAAACTCAGGAGGTGACAACATAAACCTTTAAATTCAGGAGGTGGCAACATAGGTATCTCTTGCTCAAAAGAAAAACAACATGGGGGTTTGAAACTCAAGAGATGACATTGGGGCTCTGGAGACCACAAAGGAGCTTTTTTACTCTGGGGACAACGCCATAGGAATTTTTAGCTCTGGAGATACTAATTCAGGAGCTCTTAACTCTGGAACCACCAACATATGAGCTCTTAGCTCCGGAGACACTAATATAGGAACTCTTAGCTCTGGAAGTACCAATATACAGTCATGTGAAAAAATTAGGACACCCTGTATAAGCCTGTATATTTTTAACATATTTGGACATATGGATATTTAATATCAGTGTTAAAAATACTGGGGGATTCACGTAATACAAGTAAACAATTAAAAATTAATTTAAGTCCTTTTTTTTCAAATTTTCTGTAAAATGTAATTCTAAACAAATAGTGAAGAATAAATTAGGACAACCCCCCCCCCCCCCCCGCCCCCATCTTTTTTAGGACACCCCTATATTCATTCCCACTTAAAATGGCTAAAATAAATTTTACAAAATGCAAATAAAAACAAAAAAAACAAGGTTAGAAATAAATATTTGAAAATTTCGTAATAAAGAACTCAATATTTAAGGAGTGTCCAAATTTGTTCACATGACTAGGAGATTCTAGCTCTGGGGGTAGCAATATATGAGCTTTCCGCTCAGAGGAAGATAACACAGGGGCTTATAGTTTACAAGATATCAACACAGGAATTTCTAGTTCAGATACTGCCTGAGGGGCCTTTGCCACAGGCGCTAACAGCAGCTGAGAAGTGGCGACACCAGGTGGCAAAGGTGGAGCAGACTGCTCGACCTCTTGAACGAAGGGTGGAGTGCATGGCTCAACACAGGAATTTCTAGTTCAGATACTGCCTGAGGGGCCTTTGCCACAAGGGCTAACAGCAGCTGAGAAGTGGCGACACCAGGTGGCAAAAGGTGGAGCAGACTGCTCGACCTCTTGAACGAAGGGTGGAGTGTATGGCTCGGTTCTTGGATGATGGGTGGAGTAGATGGCTCAACCTCTTGCATGACGGCTGGAGTGGACAGCTTGACTTCTTGGACGATGGGTGGAGCAGACAGCTCGACCTCTTGGATGATGGCTGGAGTGAACAGCTCAACCTCTTCGACGATAGGTGTAGGTCCCCTGAGCTCTTGGACGAAGGGGTGGAGAGCCCCTCATCTCTTAAATGACGGCTGGAGGTCCGCTTATCTCTTGGATGAAGGCTGGAGGTCCCCAGAACTCTGAAACAATGGCTGGAGCGTGGTCCTCCTGTGGCTCCATCCTCAACATGGTCACCTCCGATGATAGAGGGAAACAGGAGGTCACTGAGGTAACACCACTGTCATAAGCAGCAGAGACTGGTGGGGGGGACTCAGCAGTTGGTAGGAAGTGCGCTTGGGTCCCCCCACCAGAAACAAGGAAAGTCCTTTCAAAAATAGTGGTTGTAAATAAATGAAAAGGTACTTGCCTTAACTCCTGGTCTCCTGCTGCCAGGGCGACAACCTCAGGATGAGTAGTTGGACCCGGATCGTGCACGTTGGGCTGAGCAGGAACAGGTGTATGCACCTCGGGACGAGCAGGAACTGTAATGGGCACCATGGGAACAGCTGTAACTGTAGCGTTCACCTCAGGGACAGCGGGAGCTGTTGTGTGCACCTCAGAGACAGCGGGACCCATTGTGTGCACGTCAGGGACTGCAGAAGTTGTTGTGTGCACCTCAGGGATGGCTGAAGCTGTCTGGAGAGGAGTCGGAGTTGTTGCTGGTGCTGGGAAGTGCCGTGGAGCAGGTAATGGAGCTGGGAGGTGCCCTAGAGCAGGTACCAAAGCTGAAAGACACCAAGGAGAAAGTACTGGTGCTGGAAGGTGCCGTGAGGCAAGAACTGGAGCTGGAATATGCATCACGGAGACAGCTAAAGCAGGCTCGTGCTCTTCAGAGACTGCCGGAGCTGCTGTGTGCACCTCAGGAAGGACTGAAACAGGGATGTGCACCTCAGCAGCAGCTGGAGCAGGCTTGTGCTCTTCGGAGACTGCCGGAGCTGCTGCAGGCACCTCGGGGAAAAAACACGGAAACCAGGGATGGTGACATCACTAAAGCAGGGGTGACAGCAGAAACATTTGGTGGGGGCTTAGCAGTAGAAGGAGGGCTGCTACTGAGGCCCCTCACCTGGAATGAGGCAAGACATATCATTAGTTGGTAAGAAGAAATGTACTTGCCTATTCTGCGCTTCTGCTGTCACTGCCAGAAAAAAGCCCGAAGTAGAGGTGATGACTGCTGATATGTCATATGTCTGAGCTCAGGGTTTTACTAAGCTCAGACTTTCTATTTATTTCTAAGTTCTGTTTGACTGTATTATTAGTTCTGTGTATATTTTGAGTTGTTTGTGCCCCCTCTCTCCCAGGCACTCCCGCTGGCTGTCCACAGTCTACTCCTTGCCTCCTCAGCTGTGGCGTGGGAACCTGGGCAGCAGATGTGGAGGCAGGCACTGCAGCTGCTGTGGGAGTCAGTGTAGCTTAGCTCTGCTGGGCTGAAGCAGAGCGTGGAGGAGAAAAAGCTGGAGCTGAAGCTTTAAGAACAGCGGGAATGCCGGGATGAGCAACGTCTCCTGGAGCCTCGCTTCCAACGCAGACCATCATGGAAAGCACGGAAGTGGCTTTAAGTGAGGAGCACAGGATGGGCGGAGCTGTGCAGATAAATGCAGGGAATGCAAATAAAACAGGACAACAGTACAGGAGTGTTGTTGCTGTTCGTCCTTCATAGTCGAAGATGACCATGACATCTTCAGATGTTGAAAGATCTGGTTTGATGTGTCCGAAAGTGGCTGATAAGCCCAATCCAGGCATGGAATCCTCTCCCACAACTGGGACACATGTAGGTGGGAGTGGAGTGCTGGGTGCTTGCTGATCTGGCCTTGCGTGTCTCACGTTTCTTCTCTGCAGCATTGGTTCTATTGTCTTCAGCTGAACGAGATCCACTGTGAATAAGTCGGTACCATGTGGGTCAGTCTGCAGTGATGTTCACCAAGGCCAGTGTGTCTATAAAGAAGTCTCTCAGGAAAACCTTCTGGCTGTCCTTATATCGTTTGCGCTGCCCTCCAACAGAGTGTTTGCCTTGGTGCAGTTCCCTGTAGAACAGCTGCTTGGGGATGTTATTTTCAGGCATGCAGATGACATGACCTACCCACCTGAGTTGGGCCTTATGTATGAGAGTGATGATGGTGGGAATATTGGCTTGCTGCAGCACTTCAGTGTCAGAGATTTTGTCTTGCCATCGGATATTCAGGAGATTCTGAAGGCATCGCAGATGGAAATGGTTCAGCTGTTTTTCATGCCATCTGTTTGTGGTCCAGGCTTGACAACCATACAGGAGAGTAGAAAGGACTACTGCTCCATAAACTTTGAGTTTGGTAACAAGACAGATCCCTCTTTTCTCCCAAACCGTCTTACTGAGCCTTTCAAACGCACTGCTGGCTTTGGAGATTCTGTTGTTAATTTCAGCATCTATGTTGGCTGGACAGGAGAGAGTACTGCCAAGGTAAGTAAAATTTTCAACAGCCTGAAGTGTCTTTCCATTGACCATTATGCTTTGGTCCTGGTATGGGTTTTTTGGGGGCTGGCTGGAATATCACTTTGGTCTTCTTGGTACTAATGGTAAGGTCAAAGTTGTTGCATGTTGTAGAGAAACTGTCCATCTCCAGTTGCATCTCTTGCTCACTTCTGGCATTGAGGGTGCAGTCATCCGCAAAGAGGAAGTCTCAGATGACGGTTTCCTTCACCTTGGTGACAGCCTGTAGACATCTTTGATTGAATTGTCTCCCATTGTACCTGTATCTGATTTTAATACCAGCCTCGAAGTCTCTGAATGCATCAGTCAGCATGGCACTGAACATCATGCTGAAAGGTGTTGGGGCAAGAACACAGCCTTGCTTGACTCCATTGGTCACAGGAAAGGCGTCTGATGGCTCACCATTATCGAGAACACGTGCAGTCATGCCCTCATGGAACTGGCGGACGATGGCGATGAACTTGTCAGGGCAGTCAATCGTGCTCATGATTTTCCACAGTCCTTCTCTGCTGATGGTGTCAAAGGCCTTAGTCAGGCCCACAAATGTGGTATAGAGGCCGCGGTGCTGCTCTATGCACTTCTGAAGCTGATGAACAGCAAATGTCATGTCAACTGTTCCTTGTCCTGCTCGGAAGCCACACTGGCTCTTTGGGAGGAGACCCTGCTCCAGGTGTTGTAAGATGCGGTTGAGCAGCACATGAGCAAAGACCTTGCCAGCTATGGAGAGAAGGTATATTCCTTGGTGGTTATCACAGGGCTGGCGGTTGCCATTGCACTTGAAAATGTGAACAATTTTGGCCTCTCTAAAATCTTGGGGTAACTGTTTTTTGTCCCACATAGACTGAAGGAGGCGGGTGAGCTGGTCGAGCAAGATTGGACCGCCTGCTTTGTAAACCTCAGCAGGGATGATGTCCGCTCCTGGAGATTTCCTGGTGGACATTTGTTTGAGAGCTTTCCTCACCTCTTCAGCTGTTGAATGATTGTCGAGTTCCAGGGTCAACGGAACTTGAGGAAGATTTGCAATTGCTTCATCAGTGATAGTGGCGGGGCGGTTGAGTAGTAGTAGTAGTAGTAGTAGATTAGTTTATTTGACAGGGACAGTGCAATAAACATAGACAATTAATCAAAGACAATCAATCTGATGTGTTGCACATAGAGTGTATAGCTATTAGCTAATTTGCAACTCTTGTCCCTGGATGGGCTTTAGAAAAAAGAATCAAGATAAAAAATATACACAATAACCACATACATCAATGCAGAAAAATTATAAATACACAATTATAAATATTATAAACATACATCAATGCAGAAAAATTATAAATACACAATTATAAATATTATAAATATTATAAATACACAAATATAACAGCCTGACTCACATTTAACATAAATATTATAAATATTATAAATACACAAATATAACAGCCTGACTCACATTTAACACATATAACATAACTCACATTTGCCTATTTCAGGCCTTCCTCCCTCCGTCACTCACTATAAACAAACACATTTATTCCTTCCCTTCATTCACTCTCACTTTGCAGACAAATAATTCATACATGAGTACATTCTTGTTTATTTTTCAGCCAGTTTTTAACATTTTTAGTGAATGTTTTAAAGTCCGTTATTATTTTAATTTCATTTGGCATTGTGTTCCAGATGTGACTGCCCTTTATAGAGAAAGCTGTTTGTCCAAATGTGGTTCTGCGGTGGAATATTTTACAGTTATTGTTAACAGAACTCCTGGTGGCTCTGCTGCTGTCCTGTCTTTGGACGAAACCAGCAAGTGGCTCGGGTGCTGATTTATGGAAACATTTGAACGTTAATTTCAGAAGACAGAGGTCAATGAAGCTCTCAAAACTCAATAGGTTGTATTTTTTTAAAACATTACAGTGATGCCACCTAATGGGCTTTTTGTCCAAGATTTTTAGGGTTTGATTATATAATGAACCTATATGTCTTATTGTGGAAGGGGCTGCTTGAGCCCAGACTGTCAAACAGTATGATATATGAGAAAAAACCATAGAATGCATATACAGTGCAGCTGCTTCGTAAGGTATGTAATATCTAATTAATTTAAAGCAGTTCAGATTTTTTTTTACTGTTTTTGAAATTTTCTTTATATGAAGATTAAATTTGAGTTGAGGATCTAGTACAATGCCAAGGTATTTGAATTCTGTAGCTAAACTGATGTCATGATCATGTATATTAACTTTAAAATGTTGCAGGTTACATTTTTTGATTGAAAAGCACATTGAGACTGTTTTCTGAAGGTTCAGCAATAGATGGTTCTTGAGGAGCCACTCTTGGACATCAACCATACTTGTAGACAGTACATCTGCAGCCTGTGCTGGAGTCTTGGCAGCTGTGTAAATAACTGCATCATCTGCATAAAGTTGGCATGTTGCAGCTGAGCAGTGTAACGGCAAGTCATTAATAAAAATGCTGAAAAGTAAAGGACCAAGAATGGACCCTTGTGGGATACCCATGCGGTTGTTTAAAAATGAGGATTTATCCTGGTGAACTTTTACACACTGTTCTCTATTCTGGAGATAAGATGCAAACCATTCTAATGTATTTGGGGAGAAGTTAAAAGATACCATTTTGGATAAAAGCAAACTGTGGTTTACAGTATCGAAAGCCTTTTTGAGATCTAGAAAAACAGCTCCTACCACATTACCCCTGTCCAAGGACTGTTTGACGTTTTCAATAAGGCAACAATTTGCTGTTTCTGTTGAGTATCCTGGTCTAAAACCAAATTGATGTGGATGAAGAAGTTGACTGTCTTGTAAGTAGTCTATCAGCTGTGTAGCTACAACTTTTTCAAGAACCTTAGATAGGACTGGTAAGATAGAGATTGGGCGGTAATTGCATATATCGTCTTTACTGCCTGATTTATGAACTGGTATGACGACAGCTTTTTTCCAGCCAGATGGAAATGTACTAGACCTAATGGAGAGATTAATGAGATGAGTCAGTGGTTTGATTAATATTTTGCTGTGCATTTTGAGAAAGGAGGTGCTCATATTGTAGATATCATTAGTTTTTGAGTTTGACAGTGTTTTAACAATACCAGCAATTAACTTCTCATTTACCTCATCGATGTGAAAAGTATCTGTTGGAAGTATGGAATTTGTGTTGTTTAGCACATTTGGCAGCACAAAAATTTTTGTTAAGTCTTCCACAGAGCCCACAAAGTGTGAATTAAATTCATTTGCCAAAGTAGCCTTGTCACTGACGGTCTTGCCATTGATTCTAAGTTCCTTTACCCCCTTCTGATCGTTTTTTTTATTAGTTAAGTTATTTAAATGCCTCCATAGGGAACTGTTGTTACCCTTTGCATGATCTATCAGTTTATTGTAATAAGATATTTTTGATTTTCGCAGCTCATGTACCACTTTATTTCTTAAACTTTTGTACACAAGGTGATCATTTTGTAGTTTGGAGGTTAGTGATGTTTTCAGTGCATAGTCTCACCTCTTCATAAGTAAGTGCTCAGCCCATCTCTCCAGTATCTGTTTCTTCTCAATGAGGAGGGGTGTTCCTTCAGGTCCAAGGACGGGGGACAACCCACAAGACTGAGGTCCATAAACAGCTTTCAGAGCATCATAGAATCTTTTAGTACCATGCTTGTCTGCATAGCCTTGGATCTAGTCTGACTTGTCACTGAGCCAAGTATTTTGCATGATACATAGCTTTGTCTGTATCTGGCTACAGATGCTGTTAAAGGCATTCTTTTTTGCTGGGCAATAGGGGTTGTTCAGGTTTGCTAGGAGTAGTCAATGCTTTTCCTCCAGCAATTCCTGGATTAAGGTTTCATTTTCGTTAAACCAGTCCAATTGTTTCAAGGGCAGCAGAATGCACCGTGTCCCTGAAGGAGGTCCAAGCTTCTTCGATATTGTCATAGATTGTATGTGAGTCCGAGATTTTACTGTTCATGACTGACTGAAAGTTTTGGACAATATCAGCGTCTTTCAGTTTTATTACATTGAGTCACTTGATGACCTTTTGCCCTTGTGGTCTTCTCTTAGGCTGGATGTGAAGGTTGAGTTTAGAGATGATAAGTCGGTGATTGGTCCAGCAGCCAGCGCTTCACATAGCTTTTGTCACACGCACATTCCGCCTGTCTCTTTCCCTAACAATGATATAATCGATGAGATGCCAGCGTTTGAAGCGGGGATGCATCCACGATGTCTTATTACGGGTTGGTAGGCAGAACATGGTGTTGGTGATGGTCAGGGCATGTGAGGCACAATTTTGGAGCAGGAGGAGACTGTTGCTTTTACATTTGCCTACTCCCTGCTTTCCAAGGGCTCTGTTCCAGGGTTGATGGTCATGGCCAACACGAGCATTGAAATAGTCAAGGATGATGAGTTTTCTTGACTGAGGGACAGCCAAAATGAGGGCATCAAGTTCTTCATAGAGCTTCTCCTTCATTTCTTCTGGGTTGGTCATAGTGGTCATAAGCACTGATCACTGATAAGCACTGATCAATGTAGCAGTCTTGTTTTTTTCCCAGCGGAAACTGCAGTTTCATCAGACGGTCATTCAGACCCACAGGGATGCTTGAAAGCCTTTTGACATGGCTATTTTTAATGGCAAAGCAAACACCAACCTCATGTCGTTCTTCGCTGATTCGTCCAGTCCAGAAGAAGGTGTAGCCTCCGCCAGTCTCAGTGAGTTGGCCTTTGTCGGGAAGACGTGTTTCACTCAGTGCTGCAATGTCAATGTTGTAGAGGGAGAGTTCTCTGTCCATGAGAGCGGTTCTTCTCTCAGGTCTGTCTGCATTAGTGTTGTCAAGAAGAGTTCTAATGTTCCAAGATGCTAAGGTGAGTAAAGTTTTTCTCGTTTTCTTTGAGTGTTGACCGCTGTATGGGATCCCACCAACCGTGGTATGCTGTCTGGGGTGATGTGATGCAGGCTATGGTTAGGGCACCTTTCCTAGCCCCATCCTCAGACTAAGGAGGCGAGCAGGGCAATCCTTAAGAAGGCTGCTCGGTCGCGGTTGTCGAACCCCACTGCTGCTTCAGTCCAGTGAGGAGTGACCCTATGGCCTGAGCTTCCTGCGTGCAAGTTTGTGAATACAGCTTCCACTGACTCCACACCTGCTGCTTCGCCACTCCCCTATCGCCACAGGACTTTTAGAGTGGTAAAGATGGTGTTATAACTTGTGCATAACTTGGATTAGAGTGAGGGTGACTTGCACAGCGTCAGTCTCACTCTCTCGTCCTGGCGCACCTGGTCCAGTGGCCAGACAAACATTGAGACGGCTGGGGGTGAGCCAGGATGCAGTAGCTGCAAGAAAGCAACAATTTGTCTGCTAACTGCCTATGGGGTACCACTCCGGATTTTCTGTTATGGTTTTCTCCCTTAGCCCTGACAGGTACTACCATTCTGGGCCGGAGTGGACCTGGGAGAAGTAACGATTAATGGGTAGCTCCACGTTCCCTACAACTTCTGTCCTGAACAGTAGCCTCGCCACTGCATGCAGTTTAATGTCGTACCCAGGACAACAGCAACATAAGGGGATGGAACAATTGGTGAGCAGGTATACACAACACCTCAGGACCAGACAGGGACAGAGAAGACAATGACAGAGGACTCCGGGGAACACGGAGGGCAAAAAATGCAAATGATAATCATACATAAATACAGAAAAAAACAATAAATTAGCATAAAGTGTGGTGTTTATCGTACGATGAAGTCCAGATATGACAAGTGTAATGGTTTTATGGGTTTTTATAAATATTTTAATGTTTGTACAGTATTAATGTAAATATGAATGTGAGTAGGAATGAAGATTTACTTTCATCACACTCAAATCCTCGTTAGGGCACCAGTCCAAAAGGACAATTTTATTAACGATTCTTTATTTGTACCAATTATGAAGCAGTCTCAAAACAAACAAAACAAACAAACAAAAAGTTCTTGTCTCTGATGATCAAGAAGATGGACATGAAATCAAACAATAACCCCCACATGTCTTTCAGTGGTTTAATAAGAAATGTCAGAATAGGTTAACATATTTGGATAACTTTAAAAACAGAGAATTCAACATCTATCATAGGCATCATAGACTGAGTTACTTATGAATCACGCATTTGTGGAACCAGATGAAGCACAGTTTAAATTGTCAGTATACTGGAAATTGGGAAACCATAAAATAGCATTGGTTAAGAAAAGTAGATGCTGTGGAGATGTGTGGAAGGACGAGGCTGAGTTTATTCCTCAAAATCAGCTTTATTCACAATCACATTCTCCAACATCCAAAAACAGAAAAAGAGGAAGGGATCCCCCATCCTCTGTCCCTTTTATACCCCAGGACATCAAAGCACACAGTCACATTGTCTCTTAATCCCAAATACAATTCCTCCCCCTCCAGGTCTTCTCTTCTCCACCTAAAGTCCCGGTGGTCAGGAAATCTCTCACGGCCATCTCTCTGCATACAAAAGGCCAGACTTCACATCCTCCTGTTACCCCTAGGAGGTTCAGACCTTTTGTTCCTCTGAGACGTGAAGAATACCATAAGCATACAGCAATACACCTGTGAAGCATATGACACCCACATATGTGCACCACATGACTCCCCCCCAAACGTCTAAGATGGAACAACATAACCACAGATTGCATGTCATAATACAATCACTACATATCAGTCCACGTGCCGCTTGGGTCTCAGCCTTCTCCCGTGTTTACTGTAAGCAGGCTGTACCACCCCCACGATGTCTTCCTGCTGTGGAGCTGCTGCCTGAGGATGAGAACTGTTAGTCAATCTCTGTGGGTGTTCTGGGGAATGCTCTCTAGGGGGTCTGCCGAGCCGAGGAGCCTTAGCCAACTGCACAACTTTGTCAGCTACCACAAAAGCGGGTTTGAGCCTGTTAATGCCAATCGTTTCTTTTCTGCCCCCCAAATCTAGCAAAAAATGCTTCTCTCCTGTTTCCAGCACACTATATGGTCCGTCATAAGGTGGGCGTAAGGGCGGACGATGGGCATCATGTCTGACAAAAGCAAACTGCGCATTTTTTAAAGCCTTAGGCACAAAAACACGCGGAAAACTGTGGTGAACGGGGCCAGGTAGCGTGCTCGGGCCCGTGCTATTCTGTAACCGCTGAGCCGGGGAGCACTCGGGCGTTAGATTATCTGGGAGAAATTCCCCAGGCAGCCGAAGTGGCTGTGCGAAAACTAGCTCAGCTGGGGAGGCTTCTAAATCCTCTTTAGGTGCAGAACACAACCCCAATAAAACCCATGGTAGCTTGTCCACCCAATTTGCGTCCGTAAGCGACGCTCTGAGAGCCGCCTTCAGCGACCTGTGAAAACGTTCGCATAACCCGTTAGCCTGCGGGTTGTACGTGGTCATGCGGTGGATCGTTGCCCCCAGGCTGCGGGCCATCGCTGACCAAAGTTCGGAAACAAACTGTAGGCCTCTGTCGGACGTAATGTCTGACGGGACTCCAAAACGCGCTACCCATGCCGTTAAAAACGCGCGCGCTACCTCCTCGGCTGTGGTTGACGACAGCGGAACCACTTCCGGCCAGCGCGTGGTGCGGCCAACCATTGTCCGAAGATGTGTGCACCCTTGTGAGGGCGGGAGGGGGCTTACGAGGTCCACGTGGACATGATCAAACCTTTTAGCTGGGATGCGAAACGGCTCCAGGGGAGCTCTCGTGTGTCTATGAACCTTGGCCCGCTGACAAGCTATGCAGGCTGCCGCCCACTCTCTAACTTGCTTAAGCAGGCTCGGCCATACAAATTTCTCTCCCACCATTTTGACCGACGCACGCACCCCCGGGTGCGCCAGAGAATGGATCGAGTGAAAAACGCGGCGGCGCCACGCGGCTGGAACCACCGGACGTGGCCACCCAGTGGAGACATCGCAGATTAGTGGGGCCATACCGTCCTGGAGCACCCTGTTCTCCAGCCTTAACCCTGTTGGTCCAGACTGGAGCACGCGCACATCCGCGTTGCTAGCCTGCTCCGCGGCCATGGCTGCATAATCTATCGCCACGTGGACCAGGGCCGCGTGACCTTCCGCGCTGCTAACCCGCTCCGCGGCCATGGCTGCAGGGTCTACCTCCGCGCGGACTGGAGCCCCCATGGCGCGCGAGAGGCAGTCCGCCACTACATTAAGTTTACCCGCAACATGCTGGATATCGGTAGTAAACTCCGATATCGCGGCCAGCTGTCTCTGCTGCCGGCCCGACCAAGGTTCTGAAATCTTGGCCATCGCGAAAGTCAGCGGCTTGTGGTCAACGATTGCGGTGAAATCCAAAGATGGCGCCCACAGCGGTCGACATGGTGCTTCGCTGCGCTCTTTGTTTGTTTTTGTTTGTCAATTGTGTGTCTGCTTGCACTTATACCCGTGAAGAACTTTTAAATATCAGGACTTTGACCCCCACGGACCTCCTCCCAGTTTTTCTAGCCCCTGCCGCCGATCTGGTTTATTGTTTGGCTCGGAAAGTGAGACGGCGGAAGAGAGGAAGACGAGCCGGCGCTCTCGTACGACTTCGCAGGAGAGGCTCGCGAACGGCGCTGCCTGGCATATTTCTGTCCAATACCAACTCTCTCTCTAACAAGGTGGATGAACTGAGACTGCTGATGCGTTTTAAGGACCTCGCCTCCTCAGCTGTCCTCTGCTTTACTGAGACCTGGCTCCGGGAAAATATACCGGACAGCGCGCTGCGCCTCGACGGCTTCCAGCTCTTCCGTGCTGATCGTGACACAGAGCTTTCCGGCAAGACCACAGGAGGCGGTGTCTGCTTCTACATCAACTGTAGCTGGTGCTCTGATGTAACGGAAATTTCCAAACACTGTTCTCCTGCCTTGGAATTTCTTGTTATCAACTGCAAGCCTTTTTATTCCCCACGGGAGTTTGCTTCTTTTATACTGATCGCTGTGTACGCCCCTCCCGACGCGGACACGCGCGAAGCTCAGCGCGTGCTCGCGGATCACATTCAACACACAGAGCGGAGTTTTCCAGACTCGCTGATTATTGTGGCTGGCGACTTTAATCAGTGCAATCTGAGCCACGATCTCCCCCGCTACAAACAGTTTATTAAATGCCCCACCAGAGGATTAAACACACTGGATCACTGTTACACCACAGTGAAAGACGCATATCGCGCTGTCCCTCGAGCTGCGCTGGGATTATCTGATCACGTGATGGTTCACCTCATTCCCACATACAGACAGAGATTGAAGCTCACTAAACCTGTTGTGAGCACTACGAAGATACGGACCAGTGATGCTGAGGAGAAGCTGGAAACGTGCATGGAAATATCTGACTGGGGCATGCTTAAAGGAGCCACGCATGATCTGGATGAGTACACGGACACTGTGAACTCATATATCCACTTTTGTGAAGAGAACATTCTTCCATCACGCACCAGGGTGAGTTACTCTAATGACAAACCCTGGTTCACAGCTAAGCTCAGACAGATCAGGAAGGAGAAGGAAGCAGCGCTGAAAAGTGGAGACAGGGACTGCTACAGGGAGGTTAAATACCGGTTTAACAGAGAGCTGAAGAGGGCTAAATCTGTGTACTCAGAGAGACTCCAGCAGCAGTTCACTGCTAATGATTCGGCTTCCGTGTGGAGAGGACTGAGGCAGATCACCAACTATCGGCCTCAGGCTCCTAAAGGTCAGGATGACAAAGCCCTTTGTCAGAGACTGTCCCAACACTATGCCCGTTTTGACACCTCGTCATCTGTGTCCAACTCCCCCCCTCCCTCCAGCTCCACAGCCTCCACATTCCCTACTTCATTTAAGGCACCCCCCCCCCCCCACCTCCCCCCCTCCCCTTATCATCAGTGAGCAGGATGTGCTCAAACAGTTCTCCAGACTGAACCCGCGCAAGGCCCCCGGCCCAGACGGCGTGTCTCCCTCCACCCTGAGACTCTGTGCGAAACAGCTGGCTCCTGTATTCACAGACATTTTTAACACCTCCCTTAAGTTATGCCACGTGCCGTCCTGCCTCAAATCCTCCACCATCATCCCTGTCCCCAAGAAGCCACGGATCACTGGACTTAATGACTACAGACCTGTAGCGCTCACCTCTGTAGTCATGAAGTCCTTTGAGCGCCTGGTCCTGTCCCACCTCAAGTCCATCACCACCCCTCTCCTGGACCCGCTGCAGTTTGCCTACCGAGCCAACAGGTCTGTAGACGATGCAGTCAACCTGGCCCTCCACTCCATCCTGCAGCACCTGGACTCTCCGGGAACCTACGCCAGGATCCTGTTTGTGGACTTCAGCTCCGCATTCAACACCATCCGCCCCGCTCTGCTCCGGGACAAGCTGTCCCTGCTCAACGTGCCTGACTCCCTCTGCAGGTGGATCATCGACTTCCTGACGGACCGGAGGCAGCATGTGCGGCTGGGAAAGACTGTCTCAGACTATACTAGCATCAGCACCGGATCACCCCAGGGCTGTGTACTTTCCCCCCTACTCTTCTCCCTTTACACCAACTCCTGCACCTCCAGCCACCAGTCTGTCAAGTTGATCAAGTTTGCGGACGACACCACCCTCATCGGGCTCATCTCCAACGGCGACGAGTCCGCCTACAGGAGAGAGGTGGCCCAGCTGGCGTCCTGGTGCAGCAATAACAACCTGCAGCTGAACGCTCTGAAGACAGTGGAGATGATTGTAGACTTCAGGAAAGTCACTACTCCTCTGCCCCCCCCTCACCCTCTCAGGCTCTCCCATCACCACTGCTGATTCCTTCCGCTTCCTAGGCACTACCATCACCAGGGACCTCAAATGGGTGCTGACCATCAGCTCACTCATTAAAAAAGCCCAGCAGAGGATGTTCTTCCTGCGGCAGCTGAGGAAGCTCAAGCTACCCACCAAGATGTTAGTGCAGTTCTACACAGCCATCATCGAGTCCATCCTCACCACCTCCATAACCGTGTGGTACGCAGGAGCCACTGCCAGGGACAGACTAAGGCTGCAGCGCGTCGTGCGCACTGCTGAGAAGGTGATCGGCTGCAAGCTCCCATCTCTCCAGGATCTGTACATCTCCAGGACCCGGAGGCGTGCTGGCCGGATCATAGCCGATCCCTCACACCCTGGTCATGTACTGTTTGCCCCCCTCCCCTCTGGTAGAAGACTTCGGTCCATCCAGACTAAAACCTCCCGTCACATGAACAGCTTCTTCCCCTCTGCCATTAGACTGCTGAACACTAAGTGACTCTCGTGCACCATGTACAGCAGCTCAACCAGACTCATGTCAATCATCACTGTTTTCTTCCTGCATTACCGACTGCACTATATAGTTCTCCACAGTATCTGCTGCTGGCTAATATATATTTTAACTGTTGACCAGTATCACTTAATCTTATCCTACACTTTATTACATGTATAGTTTATTTCTCTTATCTTATCATGTTTAATGTTGCAGCATTGTACCGAGACAAATTCCTAGTTTGTGTACTACATGAACAATGGCAATAAACCTGATTCTGATTCTGATTCTGATTCTGATTCTGAAACGGCATCCTTTCAGCCAGAACTGGAAGTGGCGAATGGCCAAGTGGAGAGCTAACAACTCCCTGTCGAATGTGCTGTATTTTTGTTCGCTGTCGCGCAGGGTCTTGCTGAAAAAGGTGAGCGGTTGCCAGGCTCCGGCTACATACTGTTCCACGACCGCCCCTATGGCCACATCTGACGCGTCAGTAGTGAGCGCCATGCGGGCCGCTGGGACTGGATGTACTAACAACGCAGCGTTTGCCAGGGCTGTTTTGACTTCAGAAAATGCGCGCTCTTGCTCGGGAGACCATTCGACTTTATTTGTGGGTTTTTGTTTTTTTAGTGCAGCATACAGTGGTTGCATGAGCTGCGCTGCGCGGGGGAGGAAACGGTTATAAAAATTCACCATTCCCAAAAACTCCTGTAATGCTTTGACCGTTTGTGGCTGAGGAAAATTTGTTACTGCGCGCACTTTGTCAGGCAGAGGGACCGCTCCCTCTTGGGAGACACAATGCCCCAAAAAATCAATCTGCGTCACCCCGAACTGACACTTCACTGGGTTGATTATTAACCCGTGCTCTGCCAACCTCCGGAAAACTGCTGTGAGGTGGTTTTCGTGTTCGTCTTCGGACGCGCTGGCTACCAATATGTCATCCAGGTAGACGAACACGAAAGGGAGATCGCGCAAAACCGCATCCATCATGCGTTGGAACGTCTGTGCCGCGCCTTTAAGCCCAAACGGCATGCGCAAAAACTCGAAAACCCCGAAAGGAGTTATGACCGCTGTTTTGGATATGTCCTCAGCGCGCACTGGGACCTGGTGGTAACCGCGTACCAAGTCTATTTTAGAAAAAACGCGCTCCCCCGCCAAATGAACTGAAAAATCTTGGATGTGCGGGATCGGGTAGCGGTTGTGCGCTGTAGCATTGTTCAGCCTGCGGAAATCGCCGCAAGGCCGCCACGAGCCATCAGCTTTCGGGACCATGTGAAGCAGTGAAGCCCATGGGCTCTTCGAACGCCTGATGATGCCCAACCTTTCCAGGTTGGCGAACTCCTCGCGCGCTATGGTCAGTTTAGCTGAATCCAAGCGCCGAGCTTTTGCAAAAACGGGCGGTCCGGTGGTAGTAATAAAATGTTCCACCCCGTGTTTAGCCACGGTTGCCGAAAATGTTGGAACCGTGAGTACTGGGAACTGAGTGAGGAGTGTGTGGAACTTACCACCTGCAGCTGTGACGTTGGCTTGTGCTGTCGGCGGGGCCACTCGAGCTGTACAGGGAATAGAATGAAAAGAGAGTGCATTAACCAGGCGTCTGTTAGCGAGATCGACCAACAAACCATGTGAGCACAAAAAATCAGCCCCTAACATGTTGAAATTGACTGCCGCTATGACGAAAGTCCACTCGAATGTACGGCCGTGTAAAGACAGAAGCAGAGTCCTCTCACCGAAGTTTTTAATCGCCCAGCCATTCACTACTGACACCAGGGGACCACTGGAGGCGCCAGCCGGTCAGCGTAGGAAGGTGTGATGAAACTCAGCTGGGAGCCCGTGTCCACGAGGAAATGCCTCCCCGAGTGCGCATCCCTCAAGTAGAGCAGCTTGTTCTCCTCTCCGAGGGCCGCAGCTGCTACCGACCCCCGGTCTTGGTGTTTCCCGAGCGCTTGAACTGGCACGGTGGAATGCACTTGCGTGCCCTCTCTGCGAAGCGGCGATGATAGAAGCAAAGGACGTTGTCTGCTCCGTGTTTCCTGGCCCCTGCCGCCGCCGTCGTCGGTGAGTCTGGTGCAGCAGCCTCTGGCCCCCTGCCATCTCCGGACGTTGCGCCTAGCTCCGCTGCTGCAGCCACAGCCGCAGCCACGCGCTGTTTATTGGCGTCAACGAGTCGTTGCGCCTCCTGGCCCAGCTCGTGGTAGTCTCGTCGGGCCAACAGTGGTGAACTGGCCAGGGTCACTCTCACCACTGACGGTAGGGTCCTGAGGAAAAGGTGGGTGAAGATGAAGTTACCATCTTCGGAGTCTCTCAAACTCAACATCTTCCCCATCAGGTCTGCAGGTCTGTCGCTCTCGAACTCAATCAGCGCCAGGAGCCTCTCTGTTCGCTCCTCCACTGAGGGGGTGAAGTAACGGATGAGTGCAGCCTTCAACATGCTGTACTTGTCGCTGTCCGGCGGGTGGTTGATCAGGTTCGCCACCCGCTGGGCTGTGTGGTTGTCCAGCTTTGCAACCACATGGTAGAACTTTGTGGTGTCCACCGAAATCCTCCGGAGGTGGAACTGTGCCTCGACTGCGCTAAACCAGGAGCGCGGATTGCTCGGCCAGAAGTCCGGTAGTTGAACTATGGCTGCATTCGTTTGGCTGGCTCCTGACGAGTCTGGCTCGGGAGATTCTTCTCCGCTCATGATACGTTGTAGGGTCACCAGTGTGGAGATGTGTGGAATGACGAGGCTGAGTTTATTCCTCAAAATCAGCTTTATTCACAATCACATTCTCCAACATCCAAAAACAGAAAAAGAGGAAGGGATCCCCCATCCTCTGTCCCTTTTATACCCCAGGACATCAAAGCACATAGTCACATTGTCTCTTAATCCCAAATACAGTTCCTCCCCCTCCAGGTCTTCTCTTCTCCACCTAAATTCCCAGTGGTCAGGAAATCTCTCACGGCCATCTCTCTGCATACAAAAGGCCAGACTTCACATCCTCCTGTTACTCCTAGGAGGTTCAGACCTTTTGTTCCTCTGAGACGTGAAGAATACCATAAGCATACAGCAATACACCTGTGAAGCATATGACACCCACATATGTGCACCACAATGCAATTTTATGAAGAAAATGGGGATTAACTCTTTATAAAACTGGAAAATTTAGTTTTCCTCTGAAAAAGAACATAGATTGATAGATGGGTGTTTGCATGAAATTAAGTTAAAAGAACTCATACCAGGAATATTCTGAAGAATTAAGTTAAATAAAACAACAGACCGTCAGCCAGAGTCAGATCATGTCCCTGGAGGAAGCAGGGCCCCCACATGCCAACCTTGGTTCAATTTGATGTCCTTGGATGCTGTGGACGGACAGGCTGAGAGACCGATTCTCCCACAAGGTCGTGCTCTTGAGATCGCAACTGGGCTGGTGAGGTCTTCTCACTGAAGAAGGAATTGGTTTATTGTGCAAAGTTCCATCAGAGAGTCAAGATGAAGAAAAAAAAAATCACACATCCATTTTTTTTTTTTCGATGTTGGTGGTTTGAATGAGTTGGTATAAGCTTAAAAAAAAAAAAAAAACTCAAACAAAATCTTCTTGAACTGTGATTTAAAGAAAAAAAGTTTAAAATAATAACATTGGATTTTAAAGAGAAGAGACAGGATCTTCACATAGCCTGGACGAGACTCTGGGCCTTCTTGGAAGATCAGAAAAAAAAAAAAAAAATATAGGAGAGCAAAAGGGGGCTCCTTACAGCTCGGCCAACGCCCAGTACTAATAAAGAGCAATAAAAAGCAAGTTTTTATCAGGTGTTGTAGGGTGGTCCTAAACTTCAGGAAACCTGAGCTGGCCCAATTATATTTGAGCTTTGTTCAACAAAAGCAAAGCCTGGAGTTTGATTGGTCAGTTAAAGTTTCTGCTATGGTCTC
Source organism: Pholidichthys leucotaenia (assembly GCA_020510985.1). NCBI lineage: Eukaryota > Metazoa > Chordata > Actinopteri > Cichliformes > Pholidichthyidae > Pholidichthys > Pholidichthys leucotaenia. Next base: position 225,442,726 of record CM035845.1, on the reverse strand, counting down.
CTAGAGAACAGAGAGATGAAGACATTTGATATGAGGAGTGAAATCCTCCTTTAGATTCATGTTGCTGAATAAAACATAAATTCCTTAAACTTTAGTAACTAAGATATTCTACTTGATAATAGAAACACACAATATCTCTACATTGTAACTGTGAGACTTAATTTGTGATAATAAGCATGCAAACATTAATTTCTTCATGAAAAGAGAGCAACACATATTTTCATATAAAAAAGCATTTGAAATCTCATTGTCCATTCCAAGATTCATCCCTGTCGTCAGCAGCTTATACTGTCTTAAAAGAAAGTATATGGATTAGTTCATTGTCCATAATGCATAAAATTCCACTGCAGAGAGAAAAGTTAAATATTCCTGATTCATCCACCAGATGGCATTGTGAAACTGTCTGGTTGTTCACTGGAGAATCTGGACTTCAAACACGTCTGGATTACGTCAGTCATAAATCTGTCATTGAGGACATTCTTTTGCCAAAGAGAAGCAAAGGGAGAATGACAAGTCCTGGAGAAGGAATTAACTTCCACTTTATGGCTGATGGATCGTGTTACAGCTCTGGTCCTTGGGTGAGAGAAGCAGTCTCAAAAGCCAGACTTTTGAGTTGAAACAATTTTCCTTCAGCAAAGAATGATTTTATAAATTGGAACGCAAGGTCACGCTGCACAAGCATGGCATGGAGGTGATCAGCCTGTGGTACTGCTGAGGTGTTATGGAAGCAGAGGTGGGTAATCCCAGATCCAAAGAGTAAAAGTCTGATCACATATTTGTTCCAGCCATTAACTAACCCAGCTGATTCTGATAGGCAAACCTTTCTACCTGGCTGAAGAGTTGTGCTTTTTGCATTTATTTTGGAAATTAAGGTCCCAGAGTCTGGAGGAAGACTGGAGAGGCACAGAATCCCAGTTCCTTGAGGTTCATCGTGAAGTTTCCACAGTCAGTGATGATTTGAGGAGCCATGTCATCTGCTGGTGTTGGTCTACTGTGTTTTATCAAGTCAAAAGTCAGCACGGCTGTCTACCACAGAATTTTGGGGCATTTCACGCTTCCCTCGCCTGACAAGATTTATGGATATGCTGATTTCATTTTACAGCAGGACTTGGCACCTTGTGAGTGGCAGGACTTGAGAAGTATGAGTTGGATGGGTGTTTTTGAAGGGATGATGTTCAGCTCTCAATCTAAAAATGAAAGGAGAATGTAGAGTTTAAATTTGTTGACTAAGAAGTTACCAGGGAAAGGTTTTAAAATGGCTCAAATAAATATTTGCAGCCAAAAAACAAATTGACATAAACAGGAGCTATATTATCCTGCAATATTAATTTACTGGCAGTATCAAAAACACACTTAGATGGTACATTTAATAGTAATGAATTGGCTATTCAGGGGTATAGTCTATATTGGAGAGATAGGAATGCTTTTTGGGGGGGAGTAGCTATATACAGTGGTGTGAAAAAGTGTTTGCCCCCTTCCTGATTTCTCTTTTTTTTTTGTATGCTTGTCACACTTAAATGTTTCAGCTCATCAAACAAATTTAAATATGAGACAAAGATAACACAAGTAAACACAAAATGCAGTTTTTAAATGAAGGGGTTTATTATTAAGGACAAAAAAAAAATCCAAACTCAGATGGCCCTTTGGGAAAATGTGATTGCACCCCCCGTTAAAACATAAATTAACTGTTGTTTATCACATCTTTGGAAAGCTGAGTTCAATTTGTTCAGCAACACTCAGGCCTGATTACTGCCACACCTGTTCTCAAATAAGAAATCACTTAAATAGGGCAAAAATAGCCTTCGTCAAGACGAAGGCTGCAGTAAACAGTCGAAACATGTAAAGAAGGTAAAAACATCTCCTTTCTGTTTTTGTCTTTAATAAGAACAAAAGGTAAATAATTAAAAGAAGACAAAATGAACTTACTTGAGCCACTTAAATAGGACCTGCGTGACAAAGTGAAATAGACAAAAAGATCCTCGAAAGCTAGACATCATGCTAAGATCCAAAGCAATTCAGGATGAAATGAGAAACAAAGTAAGGTAATTGAGATCTATCAGTCTGGAAAATTTATAAAGCCATTTCTAAAGCTTTGGGACTCCAGTGAACCACAGTGAGAGCCATTATCCACAAATGGTGAAAACATGGAACAGTGGTGAACCTTCTCAAGAGTGGCTGGCCGACCAAAATTACCCCTAGGGCGCAGCGGCAACTCATCCAAGAGGTCACAAAAGACCCCACAACAACATCCAAAGAACTGCAGGCCTCACTTGCCTCAGTTAAGGTCAGTGTTCATGACTCCACCATAAGAAAGAGACTGGGCAAAAATGGCCCGCATGGCAGAGTTCCAAGACAAAAACCACTGTTGAGCAAAATGAATATAAAGGTCTGTTTCAGTTTAACCAGAAAACATCTTGATGATCCCCAAGACTTTTGGAAAGTCTTGGGGACTCTGTGGACTGACAAGACTCTGTGGACTGACAAGACAAAAGTTGAAATTTTTGAAAGGTATGTATCCCATTACATCCGGCCTAAAAGTAACACATCATTTCAGAAAAGGAACATCATACCAACGCTAAAATATGATGGTGGTAGTGTGATAGTCTGGGGCTGCTTTGCTGCTTCAGAACCTGGAAGACTTGCTGTGGTAAATGGAACCACGAATTCTTCTGTCTACCAAAAAATCCTGAAGGAGAATGGTCGTCCATCTGTTGGTAACCTTAAGTTGATGCACACTTGGGTTCTGCAGCAGGACAATGATCCAAAACACACCAGCAAGTCCACATCTGAATGGCTTAAGAAAAACCAAATGAAGACTTTGGAGTGGCCTAGACAAAGTCTTGACCTTAATCCGATTGAGATGCTGTGGCATGACCTTAAAAAGGTGGTTCATGTTCAAAAAAACCTCCAATGTGGTTTAATTACAACAATTCTGCAAAGATGAATGGGCCAAAATTTCTCCAAAGCACTGTAAAAGACTCATTGCCAGTTATTGCAAATGCTTGATTGCAGTTGTTGCTGCTAAGGGTGGCCCAACCAGTTATTAGGTTTAGGGGGCAATCACTTTTTCACAAAGGGCCATGAAGGTTTGGATTTTTTTTTTCCTTAATAATAAACACCTTCATTTAAAAACTGAATTTTGTGTTTACTTGTGTTATTTTTGTTTAATATTTAAATTTGTTCAATGATCTGAACCATTTACGTAAGTGTGACAACCATTCAAAAAAATGAGAACTCGGGAAGGGGCAAACACTTTTTAACACCACTTTATATATGAAGAGTTTGTTTGCAAAAACTGATAAATGCCACTTCCATGAAAATTTCACTCTTTACAACAAACAACTGTTAATATTACCTACTTATAGAAGTTCAATTTGTTTTGTCTCAAAAGCCGATATGTCTTATGTTATAGACACTACAAATTCATGTTTTTTTGTTGTTTTTTTTAAAAGCCGAAAAACGCCAGGAGCATTTTTTTTTATAGATGCAGATAACTCCACAGGGCAAATCCATGCTTGGTATTTTGGTCACGTGACTCATCTTGACTACCTTCCCAGTCTGCTCGCTCTGACTGATTTCCCTGGCTGTGTTTGGAATGTTCACTCACTCACTCCCTTCCTACTCACTATAAAGTGAATTTAGATATAGTGGACTATATAGTAAACTCAATATGACAATTAAATTAACTGCTTTCGGATACTACTGGGCTTGTTTTCGCGGCACGGTTAATGATGTCATCACGTGAGACAGTAAAATGTAACAGACGGTGTTAAAAAAAAATGAATACCTGCATGTAATTTGCAGTAAATATGTATTAAATCAAATTGTTTTTGCTGAATTAATAAATATAAATACCTTAAGGTAGTTTATGTTGTGATGTGAAGCTCTTCTGTCATTGGTCTGTTGGCTACGCATTCACTATATAAGATAAGATAAGATAAGATAAGATAAGCCTTTATTAGTCCCACAACGGGGAAATTCCAGGATTGCAACAGCACAGGGATAGCAACACTCAGAGCAACAATCAGAAGGCAAGAAAAAAAACAAGCAAGCAAGAGCAGCTAATAAACATATGTACGTATTACTATAAAATATATATATATACACACACACACAGACACACAGTGCAGAGCATTGTAGCTGGATGGAATAAATATATGAATATATGAACACACAGTGCAGAGCATTGTAGCTAGATGGAATAAATATGTAAATATATAAACACCCACAGTACGGAGCATTGCAGCTAGGTGGAATAAATATGCAAGTATATAAACACACACAGTGCGGAGCAATGTAGCTAGATGGAATAATATGTAGATATATAAATATATAAACACACCCAGTGCTGAGCATTGTAGCTAGATGGAATAAATATGCAAATATATAAACACACACAGTGCAGAGCATTGTTGCTAGATGGAATGAAACAGCATAACCGTCTACTTAGTTATCCTACATGGTATGATTATGTGCCCATACATATTCTCACCCTCCATAGCGACCGGTATGTTCCTAGTTGTATGCCGGAGGGGACCATTGTGTAAGTCTATTGCATCTTTTGCATTCAAAAAACTATTAGTTTGTTACGTCTTTTTGCTATCTCTGCGAGCAGCCCTGCTTAGGTTGTACAGTCTGACAGCCGTTGGTAGGAAGGACCTATGAAACCTCTCGGTTGTGCACCTGGGATGATGTAGTCTGCTGCTAAATGAGCTCCTCAGTGCATTCAGTATGTCCTGCATAGGGTGGAACTCGGACTCCAGCAGAGATGACAGTTTAGCCACCGTCCTTCTCTCTCCTATCTCCTCCATCGGATCAAGGCGCTGCCCCAGGACAGAGCTAGCTTTCTTAATCAGTTTGTTCAGTCTCTTCCTATCGGCTGCAGTAATGCCACTGCCCCAGCAGACCACTCCAAAAGTGATGGCTGATGCCACCACCGTGTCATAGAATGACTTCAGCAGCGCCCCTTGTACACCAAAAGACCTGAGTCTCCTCAGCAGGAACAGCCTGCGCTGTCCCTTCTTGTAGAGTGCATCAGTATTGTGTGACCAGTCTAGTTTATTGTTCAGATGAATACCCAGGTACTTATAGGATGTCACCATCTCGATGTCTGTTCCCTGTATATTTACTGGTACTGTGAGGGGCTGCCCATGCCTGCAGCAGTCCACCACCAGCTCCTTAGTTTTCCTCGCGTTGATCTGGAGGCAGTTCCGATGGCACCAGTCCACGAAGTCCTGGATAAGCCCTCTGTACTCAGCTTCATCTCCATTGGAGATGAGGCCAACGATCGCAGAGTCATCAGAGAACTTCTGTAGATGGCAGTGTGTTGTGTTGTGTGAGAAGTCCGCAGTATAAAGAGTGAACAGGAAGGGAGCCAGCACCGTTCCCTGGGGGGCCCCCGTGCTACTGATGATCGTGTCGGACACACAGTCCCGGGTTCTCACAAACTGAGGCCGGTTCGTGAGGTAGTCCAGGATCTACCTGGATGGTGTTGAAAGCACTGGAGAAGTCAAAGAACATGATCCTCACCATATTCCCGGGCTTCTCCAGGTGGGACAGAGAACGGTGAAGGAGGAAGATCACCGCATCCTCCACCCCAATGCCATGCTGGTAGGCGAACTGGAGTGGATCCATCGCTGGTTCCACCAGGGGGCGGAGGTGAGCAAGGAGCAGTCTCTCCAGGGTCTTCATCAAGTGGGACGTCAAGGCCACCGGTCTGTAGCTGTTCAGGTCTTTGGGGTGGTGAAGACCTGAACAGCTACAGACCGGTGGCCTTGACGTCCCACTTGATGAAGACCAAGTGGGTCAAGAAACTCCTGCCCCATATAGTACACTATATGGGGCAGGAGTTTCTTTTTTGTCCCAGCCTTATTCCTTTTCTTTTTATACTTTGCACACTCTTGAAGAGAAAGACAAACACCATTTCATTTCTCCTGTATGTCCTGTACGTATAGTAGTATTGACAATAAAATCTTTGAATCTTGAATCTTGAATTATAGCTATATTATACCATTTTACTGAGTGGATATGCCTAAATCAGTGTGTCAATCATACTTCACTGATGCTTATAGACATTCAAGTATGTTCCAGACAAAATAGCATGGTTTTCGGGACTTGTCTGTTTTTGCGAAAGAATGGCTTGTGGACTTATCTGTTTTTTGAAAAAAAAAAGTACTAATAAATTGCCAAAAAGTAACAATGAGCTGATGTTTGATTTTTTTCTTTATTATGTCTCAGATAGTTATATTTCAAGTGACCATGTCTTAGAAGCTGATTTGGAAATACTAACACCTAACCTACAGATCAAAATGTTTTTGTTTTTTTTCTCATTTTGAACATTTCTGGACTTACTGTTTTGGCAAAAGAATATACTGTAGCCACTCGTGTGACTTATTTAATGCTTTGCGTAAGGCCTCACATATTAGATAAGAACAAGGTACAGAGTTTCCTTGGAGATAACAGGATACTGTGAAAGGGTAACCTTTGGTATGCAGAGACTGCTTGGGGGGATTCTTTGTGTGCCGAGAGACAGCTTGGAGATTCCTTTGTAGGCTGAAGACTGTGAGGGGGATGCTATGGGATTTGAGAGGAAAGGCATTGTTACTTGTGATTATAATGCAATGTGACTTGTGAGCTGTGAGAGTCCCTGGTATATAAGGGACGAGTTGTTTCTGTGATGTTCTCTTTTCTACTTTGCGCATGTTGGAGCGTGTAATAAACTGCCTTGAGATGAAACTTGCCTCATTATTACACTCTCCACACTGGTGACCCAAGACGTAGCATGCAGCAAGAAGAGAATTCCCCGGGGCCAGCCTCGTTAGGAGTCCCCAGCCAAGCGTACGCCGTTACGGTCCAGCTACCGGACTTTTGGCAGCACAGCCCACGCTCCTGGTTCCACTTGGTTGAGGCACAGTTTGCCCTCCGGGGAATAGCAGTAGATGACACGAAATTCTACCATGTGATCGCAAAGCTCGATAACCACACGGCGCAACATGTGGAGAGCCTTCTGGAGCAGCCACCAGCTAGCGACAAATACGACGCGTTGAAGGCTGCACTCATCCAGCATTACACCCTCTCGGTCGAGGAGAGAGCAGAGAGACTCCTGGCGCTGACCGAGTTGGGAGATGGCACGCCCATTGACCTGCTGGAGAAGATGCTGAGGTTGAAAGGCTCGGACGATGACCACTTCATCTTTACCCACATTTTCCTCAGGACCCTACCGTCAGTGACGAGGGCGACCCTGGCCAGTTCGCCGTTGTTGGCCCAGCGGGACTTCCACGCGCTGGCTCGGGAGGCGCATCGGATTCTCAACGCCAGCAGGCAGCGCGCGGCCACAGCGGCAGCGACGGAGCTCGGCACTTCGGCCAGAGATGGCAGGGAGCCAAGGACAGCGGTAGCAGAGCCACCGACGACAGCGGCGGTGGGGGACAAGGAATGCGGAGGAGACACCCTTTGTTTCTACCATCGCCATTTTGCAGAGAAGGCACGCAAATGTATACCACTGTGCCAGTTCAAGTGCTCGGGAAACGCCAAGACCGGGGGATCGGTAGCAGCTGTGACCCTCGGGGAGGAGAACAAGCTGCTCTACTTGACGGACGCACGCTCGGGAAGGCATTTCCTCGTGGACACAGGCGCCCAGCTGAGTTTCATCACGCCTTCCTCCGCTGACCGGCTGGCGGGTTCCAGCGGTCCCGAGATAGCAGCAGCGAAAGGCTCGAAAATTAAGACCTTTGGTGAGGGGACTCTGCTTCTGTCGCTACACGGCCATACATTTGAGTGGACTTTTGTCATAGCAGCATTGAATTTCAATATTTTAGGGGCTAATTTTTTGTGCTCACATGGTTTGTTAGTTGATGTCGCTAACAGGCGCCTGGTTAATGCACTTTCTTTTGACTCTATCCCCTGTACAGCTAGAGCGGCCCGGCCAACAGCACAAGCCAACGTCACAGCTGCAAGCGGTAAGTTCCACACACTGCTCACTCAGTTCCCAGCACTCACGGTCCCCATGTTTTCGGCAACCGTCGCTAAGCATGGGGTGGAGCATTTTATTACCACAACTGGACCGCCTGTTTTTGCAAAAGCTCGGTGCTTGGACGCAGCTAAACTGGCCATAGCGCGCGAGGAGTTCGCCAACCTGGAAAGGTTAGGCATCGTCAGGTGTTCGAACAGCCCATGGGCTTCCCCGCTTCACATGGTCCCGAAAGCTGACGGCTCATGGCGACCGTGCGGGGATTTCCGCAGGTTGAACAACGCCACAGTGCATGACCGCTACCCAATCCCGCATATCCAGGATTTTTCCGTTCATCTAGCAGGGGCGCGCGTTTTTTCTAAAATAGACTTGGTCCGCGGTTACCACCAAGTCCCAGTGCGCGCTGAGGACATACCCAAAACAGCGGTGATAACTCCATTTGGCCTGTTCGAGTTTTTGCACATGCCATTCGGGCTTAAAGGGGCTGCACAGACGGCTGCACAGATAGCCAGCGAGTCCGAAGACGAACACGAAAACCACCTTGAGGCAGTTTTCCGGAGGTTGGAAGAGCACAGGTTAATAATCAACCCAGCGAAATGTCAGTTCGGGGTGGCGCAGATCGATTTTTTAGGACACCGAGTTTCTCCCGAAGGAGCGGTTCCGCTGCCTGACAAAGTGTGTGCGGTGGCAGATTTCCCCCGGCCGCAGACGGTCAGGGCGTTACAGGAGTTTTTGGGAATGGTGAATTTTTATAACCGTTTCCTTCCCGGTGCAGCGCAACTCATGCAACCGCTTTATGCCGCACTCAAAAAACAGAAACCCGCAAATAAGATCGAGTGGTCCCCGGAGCGGGAGCGAGCGTTCTCGGAAGTCAAAACAGCCCTGGCAAACGCTGCGTTGTTGGCACATCCGGACCCAACGGCCCGCGTAGCGCTCACCACTGACACGTCTGACGTTGCCATAGGGGCGGTCATGGAGCAGCAGGTAAACGGAGCTTGGCAACCGCTCGCCTTTTTCAGCAGGACCTTGCGCGATAGTGAGCGTAAATACAGCGCGTTTGACAGGGAGTTGCTGGCTCTCCATTTGGCCATTCGCCACTTCCAGTTCTGGCTAGAAGGGCGCTGTTTCACTGTGTTCGTTGACCACAAGCCGCTAACATTTGCGATGGCCAAGGTTTCAGAGCCGTGGTCGGGCTGGCAACAGAGGCAGTTAGCCGCGATTTCAGAGTTTACTACAGATATTCAGCACGTGTCGGGTAAACTGAACGTAGTGACAGACTGCCTCTCACGCGTCGTGGCTGCCTCCGGCCGCGTGGGGATAGATTGCACAGCCATGGCCGCGGAGCAAGGTAGTGACGCGGATGTGCGAGCGCTCCAGTCTGGACCAACAGGGTTAAGGCTGGAGAGCAAGGTGTTGCAAGACGGTATGCCCCCCTTAATCTGCGATGTCTCCATCGCAGATTAAGGTGCCGGCATGTGGTGCCGGCAACGTGGCGCCGCCGCGTTTTCGACTCGATTCATTCTTTGGCTCACCCGGGGGTTCGCGCGTCAGTCAAAATGGTAGCGGAAAAATTCGTGTGGCCCGGCCTTCGCAAACAAGTTAAAGAGTGGGCGGCAGCCTGCATGGCGTGCCAACGGGCCAAGGTACACAGACACACGAAGGCTCCATTGGAGGCATTTCTCATTCCTGCCAAGAGGTTCGACCACGTTCACGTGGACCTCGTGGGCCCCCACTCACCATCACAGGGGTACACGCACCTTCTGACAATGGTGAACCACACCACGCGCTGGCCGGAGGCGGTCCCTTTGGCGTCAACCACAGCCGAGGAGGTGGCGCACGCGTTTGTAACAACATGGGTGGCGCGTTTTGGAGTCCTGTCGGATTTTACATCCGTCAGAGGCCCACAATTTGTTTCCAAACTTTGGTCAATAATGGCCCGCAGCCTAGGTGTCACAATTCACCGTACATCTGCGTATAATCAGCAGGCTAATGGGTTGTGCGAACGTTTCATAGGTCATTGAAAGCAGCTCTTAGAGCGTCGCTGACAGATGCAAATTGGGTGGACAAGCTTCCGTGGGTTTTATTAGGGTTGCGTTCTGCGCCTAAAGAAGACTTAGCGGCTTCCCTAGCCGAACTCGTTTTTGCGCAGCCACTGCGGCTGCCCAGGGAGTTTCTCCCGGATAATCCTGCGCCAGGCAGCTCCCCGTCCCAGCTGTTGCAGCGTAGCATCGACACAGCTACGCTGCCGGGCCCTGCCCACCACAGTTTTCCGCGCGTTTTTGTGCCTAAAACTTTGAAGAACGCGGAGTTTGTTTTTGTCAGACATGATGCTCATCGCCCCGCACTGCGACCACCTTATGATGGACCATTCAGAGTGTTGGAAACAGGGGACAAGCATTTTTTGCTAGATTTGGGGGGTAGGAGGGAAAAGGTTGGCATAAACAGACTCAAACCCGATTTTGTGGTGGCGGACGCGCAAGTGCTGTTGGCAAGGGCCCCTCGGCACGGCAGGCCACCACGGGGTGCTTTCCAGAGTAATATTCCCCCAGAACACCTGCAGGGACTGACAAAAGGTTTTCACCCCCAGACAACAGCTCCCCAGCATGACAGCACCGCTGAGGAGGTGAATCCTAGTTACAGCAGATACGGAAGAAGACTGAAGCCCAAGCAGCATGTGGACTGATGTTTAATGATTCTATCATGGCATGCAGACTGTTATTCTCTTGTTCAATCTAAATGTTTGGGGTGGTGGTGGTGTAGCCACTCGTGTGACTTATTTAATGCTTTGCAGAAGGCCTCACATATTAGATAAGAACAAGGTACAGAGTTTCCTAAGAGATAACAGGATACTGTGAAAGGGTAACCTTTGGTATGCAGTACCAAATAATGCAGTAATATTCATAACCACTGTGAATACTAAAAAAACTAATAGTTTTTTTTTTTTGTTTTTTGTTTTTTTTTTTGAATGCAAAAGATGCAATAGACTTACACAATGGTCCTCTCCGGCATACAACTAGGAACATACCGGTCGCTATGGAGGGTGAGAATATGTATGGGCACATAATCATACCATGTAGGATAACTAAATAGACGGTTATGCTGTTTCATCCCACCTAGCAACAATGCTCTGCACTGTGTGTGTTTATATATTTACATATTTATTCCATCTAGCTACAATGCTCTGCACTGGGTGTGTTTATATTTATATATCTATATATTTATTCCATCTAGCTACAATGCTCCGCACTGTGTTTTTATATATCTACATATTATTCCATCTAGCTACATTGCTCCGCACTGTGTGTGTTTATATACCATCCATCCATCCATCCATCTTCTACCGCTTTTCCGGAGGTCCGGGTCGCGGAGGCAGCAGTTCAAGCAGAGAAGCCCAGACTTCCCTCTCCCCAGCCACCTGCTCCAGCTCTTCAGAGGGGATACCAAGGCGTTCCCAGACTAGCTGGGAGACATAGTCTCTCCACCGAGTCCTGGGTCTGCCCCGGGGTCTCCTCCCAGTGGGACGTGCCTGAAACACCTCAAGTGGGAGGCGTCCAGGAGGCATCCTAATCAGATGCCCATACCACCTCAACTGACTCCTTTCAATGTGGAGGAGCAGCGGTTCTACTCTGAGCCTCTCCCGGATGACTGAGCTCCTCACCCTATCTCTGAGGGTGAGTCCAGCAATCCTACGGAGAAAGCTCATTTCAGCCGCTTGTATCCGCGATCTCGTTCTTTCGGTCATTACCCAAAGCTCGTGACCATAGGTGAGAGTAGGAACGTAGATTGACTGGTAAATTGACAGCTTTGCCTTAGAACTAAGCTCCCTCTTCACCACAACAGACCGGTACAACGTCCGCATCACTGCAGATGCTGCTCCAATCCGTCTGTCGATCTCTCGCTCCATTTTCCCCTCACTCGTGAACAAGACCCCAAGATACTTAAACTCCTCCACTTGGGGCAGGAGCCTGTCCCCAACCCGGAGAGGACAATCCACCTTTTTCCGGCTGAGGACCATGGACTCGGACTTGGAGGTGCTGATTCTCATCCCAGCCGCTTCACACTCAGCGGCAAACCGTCCCAGCAAGAGCTGTAGGTCATTGCTGGATGAAGCCAACAGGACAACATCATCTGCAAACAACAGAGATGAGATCCTGTGGTCACCAAGCATGACACCCTCCATTCCCTGGCTGCGCCTAGAAATCCTGTCCATAAAAATTATGAACAGGACCGGTGACAAAGGGCAGCCCTGGCGGAGTCCAACTCTCACTGGGAATGACTCCGACCGAGTGTTGGCGATACGAACTAAACTCTCACAACGGTCGTACAGAGACCGAATAGCTCGTAACAACAAGCCCGATACCCCATACTCCTGAAGCACCCCCCACAAAAATCCACGAGGGACGCGGTCAAATGCCTTCTCCAAGTCCACAAAACACATGTAAACTGGTTGGGCAAACTCCCACGAACCCTCAAGAATTCTCGAGAGGGTAAAGAGCTGGTCCGATGTGCCACGGCCTGTGCCTCCCCCTCATGGATCGTCACCTTATCGTGGTGGGGGGGTTTGCGTGCCCCAGTGATCCCAGGAGCTATGTTGTCCGGGGCAATTTGCCTCTGATAGGGTCTCCCAAGACAAACTGGTCCTGGGTGAAGGGCCAGACTAAGAACGATCCAACAGACTCTCATGAATTGTATATCAAGGATTCAGTGTACCCCGCCCGGTATGGGGTTACCGGGGCCCCACCCTGGAGCCAGGCCTGGGGGAGGGGCTCGAAGGCTAGCGTCTGGTGGCCGGGTTTCCACCCATGGGACCCGGCCGGGCTCAGCCCGAAGGAGTTACATGGGTCCGCCCTCCAGTAGGTTCACCACCTGCAGGAGGGATCATGGAAGTCCGGTGCTATGTGGATTAGGTGGCAGTCAAAGGCGGAGACCTTGGCGGACTGATCCCAAGCTTTCTAAACTGGCCGTGGTGTTTATATACTTGCATATTTATTCCACCTAGCTGCAATGCTCCATACTGTGGGTGTTTATATATTTACATATTTATTCCATCTAGCTACAATGCTCTGCACTGTGTGTTCATATATTCATATATTTATTCCATCCAGCTACAATGCTCTGCACTGTGTCTGTGTGTGTGTGTGTATATATATATTTTATAGTAATATGTACATATGTATATTAGCCGCTCTTGCTTGCTTGTTTTTTCTTGCCTTCTGATTGTTGCTCTGAGTGTTGCTATCCCTGTGCTGTTGCAATCCTGGAATTTCCCCGTTGTGGGACTAATAAAGGCTTATCTTATCTTATCTTATCTTAATATTACACTGAAAAGCAATTCAAAAGTCAAGTGCAATTAGATGGTAAACTATCAATAATACACTTCAATAGCAGAAGTCTTAACAAAAACTTCTCACAGATTCAGGACTATTTAAAACAGCTAAACAGAAAATTCACAGCCATTGCAGTCTCGGAAACCTGGCTTAATGAAGACCAGGCTCCCCTGATGGCAATAGAGGGATATCAGATGTTTAACGTTAACAGATCTCAAAAAAAGGGTGGTGGTGTTGCACTGTATATTGATGACCTATATAGATGTAAGCTTGTAAATGAAATGTCCTCAGCACTACCAGGGATTTTGGAATGTGTTACTGTTGAGATTGACCTAGACAAAACAAAAAATCTAATCATAAGCTGCATATACAGAACGCCGGGAACTTGCATTGAGACATTCAGAGATAAATTAGTCGAGCTGTACAATAATATTACTAGTAAGAAAATGGTAGCAATTTGTGGAGATTTCAATATTGACCTACTTAATCCACATCAACAAAATGTAGTTACAGAGTTCATGAACTCTATGTACAGCATGAGTCTATATCCCACAATAACACATCCCAGTAGAATCACAGCTCACTCTGCTACACTTATTGACAACCTGTTTGTCAATGTTCTCGATAAGAAAATAGAAAGTGGATTATTGATGAATGATATAAGCGACCACTTGCCAATCTTTGCACTTATCCATGGCCACACGGGGCCCAACCCAGAAAAAATCTCAAAATCGTTCAGACACAAATCACCAAACGCAATCAGTTCTTTTAAAGAGGACTTGCTGAAGCAAGACTGGACAGAAGTCTATGTATCAGATGTAAATGAAGCCTATGACACATTTATAAACATTGTAACCACTCTTTATGAAAAAAACTGCCCATTAGTTAAAAAAAAGCTTAAACACAAATTTGCTGACAAACCATGGTTAACCAAAGGACTACAAAAGGCGTGTAAAAAGAAAAATTTATTATATAAAGCTTTCATAAAGAAAAGGACAAATGAAGCAGAGCAACGGTATAAAACATACAAAAATAAGTTAACATATATAATAAGATGCAGTAAAAGAGACTATTACAGTAAAGAACTGGAAAAAAACAAAGACAATATTAAAAATACATGGACAATAATCAACAGTATCCTTGGAAATAAAAGCAGAAATACTAGCTACCCAACTAATATTCCAAAAAATAATAAATCGACTCCGAATGTGAATATAGCTTCACCTGCAGATGAATTTAATAATTTTTTTGTTAACATTGGACCTAAACTGGCCCGAGAAATACCCACTACGGCGCCTACAGGTGATACAATATGCAATAACACTGCTGTAAAAGACACCATCTTCATAAAGAACACAGACGAAAGAGAGATCATTGAAATTGTTAAATCGTTCAAAAGTAAAACATCTACTGACTGCGATGGTATTGACATGCTACTAGTCAAAACTGTTATCGAATGCATAGTGAAACCACTGACGTATATCTGTAACCTGTCTCTCCAATCAGGTATATTTCCCAATGCAATGAAAATAGCTAAAGTAATTCCGATTTACAAGACAGGCGACAGAGGGGAACTCTCCAACTACAGACCAATTTCACTATTACCGCAATTTTCCAAGATACTTGAAAAAATATTCTATGAGAGAATTGACAACTTCATACTGAAGAATGATTTATTGTGTGAGCAGCAATATGGGTTCAGACACAAAAGGACAACAGCATATGCCTTAATGGAATTTACAGAAAAAATATCAACAGCCATTGAAAATAAAGAGTATTCAGTTGGAGTATTCCTGGATCTTAAAAAAAGCATTTGATACAGTAGATCACAATCTATTATTAAAGAAAGTACAAAATTGTGGTATTAGAGGGGTAGCACTGTCCTGGTTAAGTAGTTACTTAAAGAATAGATATCAGTTTGCATGTGTTAACAGCAAAAACTCAGAGTTACTGAAGGTCACCTGTGGAGTCCCACAGGGTTCAGTTTTGGGACCATTATTATTCAATATGTATATAAATGATATATGTAAAGTTTCAGAAAAAATTGACTTAATATTGTTTGCTGATGACACTAATCTGCTATGCAGTGGAAACAATTTGGAACAACTTCTGGATACACTCGGAAAGGAATTAGGAAAGCTGAAACTGTGGTTTGATTCAAACAAATTAACGCTCAATTTAAGCAAGA
This sequence comes from Pholidichthys leucotaenia, assembly GCA_020510985.1. Lineage (NCBI taxonomy): Eukaryota > Metazoa > Chordata > Actinopteri > Cichliformes > Pholidichthyidae > Pholidichthys > Pholidichthys leucotaenia. The sequence continues at coordinate 225,427,242 of CM035845.1, read as the reverse complement.
CAAAATTTATAGTCTTTAACAACCATCACAACTACCCAGTACCCAAACTCAGTGTAAATGGTGTAGAGATTGAAAGGGTATCCGAAACCAAATTCCTTGGAGTAATAATTGATAACAAACTGTGTTGGAAGCCACATATTAATTATATAAAAGGTAAAGTATCCAAATCAATTGCAATATTACACAGAGTGAAAAATTTGCTGAATCAACCCACACTATACACCTTGTACCATTCATTAGTACTCCCATACATGACATATTGTAATGAAGTATGGGGAAATACATATAAAACAAACATATATCCACTCTTTATGCTTCAAAAGAGAGCTATTAGAATAATCAACAAAGCAGCTTACAGGGAACCAACAAACCCACTTTTTCTTAAACAAAAAACTCTCAAGTTGAAAGATCTGATTGACTTTAAAACCGCAATAATAATGTTCAAAGTGAAGAATCTATCACTGCCCGCAAATATCCAAAAGTTGTTCCAAACAAGGGAGAAACGATATCACTTCAGAGGAACATGTATATTTCAAAAGCCTACAGTGAGAACAACCACCAAGCAACACTGTATTTCAGTGCAAGGAGTCAGATTATGGAACGATTTTGGACCTGAATTAAAATCATGTACAAAGCTTGGACAATTTAAACAAAAACTAAAGGAAGAAATACTCCAAACATATTTACAAGACGACATGTAAACTCACATAAGGATTGACATTTGCAGCCTGTGTTGTGTTGTAGCTTAGTTTTTTCTTTTTTTCTTTTTTTCTCTGTGACACTATGTCTTAGATTTGTTTTTGAATAGTAACCGCTTAACTTAGACTAGCTCAGTTTTCTTTTTCTCTCAGTCACATTTTGTCTTAGCCTTGTTTTAAATTGTAATCGCTCTTGTCTTGTTTTCTCTTTTTTCTCCTTTGAATTCTTGGATGGAATATGGGTGGGCAATATAAGCTGCGGCTTCAGCCATCACCCATTTCGGATAACTCACGTGGAATTGTATAGTAGAAGGAGTCTTTGTCTAATCTGACCTTGTTGTTATAGTATACAGTTTCTTTTAACCTGTAATGTACTATCCGAAATAAATAAAATTCATTCATTCATTCATTCAGAGACTGCTTGGGGGGATTCTTTGTGCGCCGAGAGACGGCTTGGAGATTCCTTTGTAGGCCGAAGACTGTGAGGGGGATGCTATGGGATTTGAGAAGAAAGGCATTATTACTTGTGATTATAACGCAATGTGACTTGTGAGCTGTGAGAGTCCCTGGTATATAAGGGACGAGTTGTTTCTGTGATGTTCTCTTTTCTACTTTGCTCATGTTGGAGCGTGTAATAAATTGCCTTGAGATGAAACTTGCCTCATTATTACACTCTCCACAATATATATATATATATATATATATATATATATATATATATATATATATATATATATATATATATATATATATATATATATATATATATATATATATATATATATATATATATATATATATATATATATATATATATATATATATATATATATATATATATATATATATATATATATATATATATATATATACTGTATATATATATATACAGACGTAGACAAAATTGTTAGTATCCCTCTGTTAATGAAAGAAAAACCCACAATAGTCACAGAAATAACTTGAATCTGACAAAAGTGGTAATAAATAAAAATTCTATGAAAATTAAATGAAAATCAGACAATGCTTTTGAATTGTGGTTCAACAGAATTATTTTAAAAAACAAACTCATGAAACAGGCCTGGACAAAAATGATGATACCCCTAGAAAAGATTGAAAATAATGTGACCATAGGGACATGTTCAACCAAGATGTTTCCTCTAATTAACATCACAGGTGTCTACAAACTTGTAATCAGTCAGTCGGCCTATTTAAAGGGTGACAAGTAGTCACTGTGCTGTTTGGTGACATGGTGTGTACCACACTAAACATGGACCAGAGGAAGCAAAGGAGAGAGTTGTCTCAGGAGATTAGAAAGAAAATTATAGACAAGCATGTTAAAGGTAAAGGCTATAAGACCATCTCCAAGCAGCTTGATGTATTTGTGACTACAGTTGCACATATTATTCAGAAATTTAAGAATCACGGGACTGTAGCCAACCTCCCTGGACATGGCCGCAGGAGTAGACGGATAATACGAATGGTAACAAAAGAACCCAGAACAACCTCTAAACACATTCATGGTGAACTCCAAGGTCAAGGTACATCAGTGTCAGATCGTACCGTCTGTCGTTGTTTGAGCCAAAGTGGACTTCATGGGAGACGACCAAGGAGGACACCACTGTTGAAAACAAATCATAAAAAAGCCAAACTGGAATTTGCCAAACTGCATGTTGACAAGCCACAAAGCTTCTGGGAGAATGTCCTATGGACAGACGAGACAAAACTTGAATTTTTTGGCAAGGCACATCAGCTCTATGTTCACAGACACAAAAATGAAGCATACCAAGAAAAGAACACTGTCCCTACTGTGAAACATGGAGGAGGTTCTGTTTGTTCTGGGGCTGCTTTGCTGCATCTGGCACGGGGTGTCTTGAATCTGTGCAGGGTACAATGAAATCTCAAGACTATCAAGGTATTCTAGAGAGAAATGTGCTGCCCAGTGCCAGACAGCTTGGTCTCAGTTGCAGGTCACGGGTCTTGCAACAGGATAATGACCCAAAACAAAGCTAAAAACACCCCAGAATGGCTAAGAGCAAAACACTGGACTATTCTAAAGTGGCCTTCTATGAGCCCTGATCTAAATCCTATTGAACATCTGTGGAAGGAGCTAAAACATGCCGTCTGGAGAAGGCACACTTCAAACCTGAGACAACTGGAGCAGTTTGCTCATGAGGAGTGGGCCAAAATACCTGCTGAGAGATGCAGAACTCAGAACTCAGAACTCAGAAAAGATTTATTGCCAAGTACATTAACAGATAACTGATAACAGATAACTGATAACATACGAGGGATTTGACTTGACACAGAAAACGACCTGCATTTCCGGTGACACGGCAGCATCTGTGAATGCGCCTGTAAACAGAAGGGTACAGGATGCATAGGGAGAAAGGATAATACAATAGGAAGGAGCAAAAAAACCATTGATTGTCAGAATAGTGGTCATATATGATCAATATTATGATTACAAGAAAAAAAAGCCCTCAATGCACAGTTAGCAGACAAAAAAGTTCACAAGGACACAGAGAGAGCAGTGAGTGAATCATCTTTATCATCAGTTTTTTGAATCAGTGTGGGTGTAATGTTGAATGTAGGTGTTTGTATCAGTTATGAACAACAAGGTCTCTTTGGCAGGAGATGTTTTGTCTAGCTGCTGGCATTGTCCTTGGGCCATGCAGCTGCTGGCTGTCCGAAAGGCCGTGAGCTCAATGTTTTGAAAACAAAAAAACTGCAGATAATCTGGAGGATTTGTGTGAGGGGAGTCAGATTCGTCGAATAGTACTGATCTCAGAGAGAAAAAAAACTTAATATTCTCTTACAGATTCAGTACTTAATCCTTCATTGCTGGACGTTGAATCCTTCATGGACGGCTCTAAGCGTAATCATGATGTAATCCACCTTCCTAGCAGAAGTCTCATTGACAGTTACAGAAATCATTTGATTGCAGTGATTGCCTCAAAAGGTTGTGCAACAAAATATTAAGTTAAGAGTACCATCATTTTTGTCCAAGCCTGTTTCATGAGATTGTTTTTTAAAATAATTCTGTTGAACCACAATTCAAAAGCATTGTCTGATTTTCATTGGTTAATTTTCATAGAATTTTTATTTATTACCACTTTTGTCAGATTCAAGTTATTTCTGTGACCATTGTGGGTTTTTCTTTCATTAACAGAGGGGTACCAACAATTTTGTCCACGTCTGTATATTGTTGGATAGTAATATTGTGTATATAGTTGGGGTGTACCAATATGGTGGTGCCCTGGGCGCAGTGGAAGGTGATGCCCAGTCTTTCCGGTGGTGGCATCATGTGGAGTATAAGAGGACACAGTGGAAGGGGCTCTGTCTCTTTGCTGTGGACTCTCTATCTGTACGGAGTGACTCATGTCAGTTCCTGTTCGTTATTAATGAATCCAGTAAACTGTCACCTCGCCTCCTCCTCATTTCCAGACGTAACATATATATACAGTATATATATATATATATATATATATATATATATATATATATATATATATATATATATATATATATATATATACACACACACACACACACACACACACACACACACACACACACACACACACACATATATATATATATATATATATATATATATATATACACACACACATATATATATATATATATATATATATACACTACCGTTCAAAAGTTTGGGGTCACCCAGACAATTATTTTGTGTTTTCCATGAAAAGTCACACTTATTTACTACCATGAGTTGTAAAATGAATAGAAAATATAGTCAAGACATTGACAAGGTTAGAAATAATGATCTGAAATATTTTTTTCCAGATACTCAACCTGCTCAAAGGAAGGTCAGTTTTATAGCTTCTCTAACCAGCTAAACTGTTTTCAGCTGTGCTAACATGATTGCACAAGGGTTTTCTAATCATCCATTAGCCTTCTGACGCAATGAGCAAGCACATTGTTCTATTAGAACACTGGAGTGATAGTTGCTGGAAATGGGCCTCTATACACCTATGTAGATATTGCACCAAAAACCAGACATTTGCAGCTAGAATAGTCATTTACCACATTAGCAATGTATATTAGATATTAGAGTGTATTTCTGATTAGTTTAAAGTTATCTTCATTGAAAAAAACAGTGCTTTTCTTTCAAAAATAAGGAAATTTCTAAGTGACCCCAAACTTTTCAACGGTAGTGTATATATATATATATATATATATATATATATACAGTATATATATATATATATAGTGGTGACCCAGCATGCTGCGGACGGACATTCTCTCACACCCATCAGGGCTGGAGGAAGGGGAGGACAATTTACATAGGGACAGAGAGCCCCGGGGGGCAATCAGACTGGACTGTTATGTATGCGCCCCCCGAGGACAGAGAGGGCATCCGGGCACCAGCTGATGTCATGCTAATGATTTGTATTGACTAATGTGTATTAGATGACAATCACTATGCTAATGTGCCATGCATTCTCTCTGTCTGTATAACGTGTATAAAAAAGCTTGTGACACATGCCTCAGCAGCACAGTAGCTCACACGAGCTATGAAGCGTGTTTCAGTATGATGGAGGAATAAAACCTTGTACCTTTCCAGCTCATTGCATCTTGCCTGTTCTATTACCTCCACATTGGTGACCCTGGACGTGGCATGGAGCGTCTCGACTGTGCCATTTTCTCCACATTGGTGACCTAATGGGAAATGGACTGTTTTCCCCGTTGCTGCTCTGTGGAGTCACCTCTTCATCCACACTGGAGCGCGCTCGCTGGAGCGGGCGGCGGTGAGACTGAGACGCACCATGATTGGCAACATGAGAAGAACTGAAGGAAACAGCCTTAACGGGGAAAAACGGCGCCATCTGCATTGGTTTCCATCAAGCTCTCCGACCCTGACTCACCTTCAGACAGCGGAGTTTCAGCGCACAGAAAACCCATGCGCACACCGCAGGATTATGAGGACCACGCAACTGGAAGCTACGTGGCCACAGCGCGCGCCACGCACCAGGGACAAACTGGCTCGATTGACTTATACATCATCTTCCGCTGCTGCACATCCTGGGGTCCATGGCCGATCGCCATCCTCGGAACCTTTAGGGCTGCCCTTGCACCTAAAGCAGCTGTGCAGCCCGCACACAGGACTTTGTATGGGTTTCTCAGCCGTGGTGCACAATGGGAATTTAGCCGATTGCTTTCCCTGATGCCTTTAGGGCTACTCCCACACCTAAAGCAAAACTGCCAAGTCCCTAACACAGCTTCAGTTGCTTCACAGCTGCTACGCATCCTCAGGGAATTTGGCCGCTCGCCTTCCCCACATCCTCGCAGGACTGGGCCCGGTCAAGGAGTCAAGAGACTATTTTTTTTTTTTTTTCACAGCCGCTGCGGATCACCGTCAGGTTTACCGGGAAAGTCCCACACCCATGGCTGATCCGCACGCAATTTTTGCATGGCCCAGACACTTTTGACGTCCCGTGCCCGCACTCCATAGATTCCCCCCTCCCCTCGTCCTCCACATCGCTATACCCGCACCTCTGCCCCAGAGACCTGCCGATCGCCAGCTTTGTTCCTTCAGCGCAACGTGCACCAGCCCCGTGTGCCCAAAATCCACGGCCGTTCAACGTGTTGCAACTCGGAGCGGAACAGACTGTGTTTTTCATCCCTCCCCCATTCCCCCCATGGACTGACATGCCCTCCGACACTCCTCTACAGCAGGACAGTTCTACCGGAGTGGCAACCCCCGCTGCTTCCACGAGCACCGACTGGAGCCCAAATGACCGGGGGGTCACAGCCCCTTAGTGTTCGGGGGGGGGGTGTGACCCAGCACACTGTGGACGGACATTATCTCACACCCATTAGGGCTGGAGGAAGGGGAGGACAATTGACATAGGGACAGAGAGCCCCGGGGGGCAATCAGACTGGACTGTTATGTATGTGCCCCCCCCCCCCCCCGAGGACGGAGAGGACATCCGGGCACCAGCTGATGTCATGCTAATGATATGTATTGACTGATGTGTATTAGATGACAATCACTATGCTAATGTGCCATGCATTCTCTCTGTCTGTATAACGTGTATAAAAAAGCTTGTGAGACATGTCTCAGCAGCGCAGTAGCTCACACGAGCTACGAAGCGTGTTTCAGTATGTTGGAGGAATAAAACCTAAGATATTAACTTCCCTGTTTAAACTCAACCATTGTAATGAAGTTTGTTTTTTTCCTTCCTGCAATGAGTGATGCTTTAGTCCCTGGGGACTCTCGGGATGAAATGGAGCGGCCTGACACCCAAGAAACTGACCTTCTACACTCTGCACCTGAGGAACCAGATATACAGTGGTCCTGATCAAAGTTGTGTAACTTACCTAGTTATGGTGTGCAGTAGCCTATAAAGAAATAGGGAGTGTCTATTGATACAGAAGAGCTGACAATCAGAAAAAAAACAAAAAACAACAAACTTTTCAAATCCACTCCAGCCTGCTGTGGTGTAGGTGAATAGAGGGTATTCATATGATGTCACTAAACAGAACTCATAACAGTTAATAAACAGAGTGGCAAAATGAGTGACAGCATTAGGGGTATGCATTAAAACACAAAAAATACACACAGTATTCAGTCACAGCAGTGCACAAAGTACCTGCTTGCATTGTGGAGAGCTAATCTTATCATTTCATCTTGTATTAATTGGCAAAATAAATTTATAAATAATTAAATAAAGGCTCTGAATCAGTTCTTCACTTACCATGTGCTCCTTGGTCTTTACTCATACATCACTCCAGTCCAGCAAATGGTGTGGTATTAACATCTAAAGTTAAAAAAAAAAAAGTACTCTGTGCACTACTGTGACTAAATATTTTGTGTGATTTTTAAGTTTTGTTTCATACAAAATAAAGCTGTCGCATGTGATTGTCATTCAGTGCTGTGTCGCTACGGTACCTGTCCTATAACTGCTAAGAATTTTGTTCCAATGCATCCCCTCTATAGTGAGGTCAACCTCTGATTGGAGGGCTGGTGGTTTGCATCCTGCTCTCGCTGCCATGCCCACACCATTTTACTTGACATGAGATGGAATATAGAATTAAAATTAAGGAGTTAGCCTTTGGATTTGGGAGGTGGTAAAGTTAAAAAGGTAGTAAATAGATATTAATTAAAAAATTTGAAAGAAAGAAATGCCTCAGATGCCCGTACCTGTAGCCTGCTGCCTTTCAAGATACAGCATTAATAGAAGGTACTAGCCAATCAGCTTTGAGCCATATCTGTAGCAAGCATTCTATAGGCACTGTTCCATAACCATATCCACTGCCTAAAAAAATAATGGACATCAAGTGTTCTGGTGCGGTGCTGATCACTAGAAGCACAAGACATTAAAGAAGTGCATCTACTAGTACAGTGGTTCCAAACCTGGGGTGCCTGAAACAATAAGATTTCTGTGGGAAATTTTGTAATTTTACTTTTTAATTAGTCCAGAAAACTGCAAATAATTTGCTGTTGTTGTGCATGTGCTCTGTGGGCACCTCATGCACAATGGTAAATTAATTGCAGTTTTTTGGACCAATTAAAAATCATTCAACTCAAGTGGATGGCAGTGTCCACACTGTGGACACTGCCACTATAATTTTATAGTTCTAGTTATTTTTGTAGTACTTGGTGTGGACAGCCCTTAAGAAATGAAATTACAAAACTTCCCACAGAAAACTGAATGTTTCAGGCACCCCAGGTTAGGAACCACAGTGCTAGTACATCTCAAAAATTAATATTGTGAAAAATTGAAATAATTAATTTCAAAACTTAAACTCATTCATCACACAAAGTGAGCCATTTCATGCCTTTTTGTTTTAAATTTTCATGATTTTATTAAAAGGTTAACAGTGGTGATCTGGTGATCTGACCTCACCAGAACCTTTTATGGGCTACCTTCTTCCCTAATGTACTAGTCTACCAGATTAACTGTCTGTTTTTGTGCCAGAGCTGACAAACTGACAGGAAAAAAGGCTCAAAAGGAGTACTCAACAACACTATGAGACCCTTGAAAGGCTTCAGCGCCAGCACCAAGAATGGATGGCAACCCAGATGGCAGACCAGCAAGAGCGGTAGGAGCGACTCATCTCATCCCTGACTGAGTCCAATGCAAAGGCCACAGAACGTGCTGTGTCCCTTATGCTCGATGGTGTCCAAAGACTGATGCCCCCAACGGCCCCACAGATGTATGGCCCTCATTCTAACACAGGGTTATATCATGCTCCAAATTACTCATCTACCTCAAGGGCACCAAATGATGAACACTTAGACTGGGCCAGACACTGCCAGAACCTGTAGTTAACATGCTTTTCCAGTACTTCCTAACATGTTCAAAAAATTATACCAGTTTACACTGTCTAAAGTTCTTCTAACATTATATTAAGCAGTATGTTACTGTTTGCAATGAATTTTTTTATTGCACAGAGAAGCTATTAATATTGTATGTACAAGTAAAATATTTATATACTTTAAAGCATTTGGTTTAAACTGTTTACACTACAAAAAGCCTTATTTATATATTTACTGAAAATGTTATTTATTAGAAGAAAATAAAATTGCTCTGAAACTGATGACACTTGTTCATTCAGATTATATTTGAAACCATCAAATCACATGTACAAAAATGAATATGTAAAATCTGAAGTATTTCTCCTTTTTAAATGGTCCTATGGAGAAGAAAAATTTAGTTAAGGTTCAAAACAAAGTAATAAGAGCACAAAATTAATGCCGTAAGTTGCAGGCCAGTCTATGAGTCTGTAGTTGCTGTTTATATTTCATGGTGACGAAGGGGGAAATTTCTGGCCATATATTCTTTGACGGCTCTGCTAACAGCATGAGCAGCATCATCTGGGTGGTGTGACTGAAGGTGTAGCCGTGCTGCTGGCTGGGGCGAGGTTCTCTCAAGAGACTGCCTCTTCCACCCAGGTGGGCTTGAATAATTCCCCTTTTCTTTCACAGAAATTGTGTGGAGCACAACAAGTGACAGAAGAAAAAGGCGAGAAGGTGAAGTGGAAGTTGCTCCGTTTGAGAAGGACACACCATTTTGACTTCAGTCTTCCAAAAGCAATTTCCACTACTGTCCTAGCAGCACTCAGATGGATGTTAAAAGACTCTTCCTGAGGGGTGAGAGAAGATATGTGGGAATACCCTTTCATGAGCCAGTCCAGCAGGGGGTGGGCTGGGTCACCAAGCACAAAAAAGCTGACAGCCGTTCCATTTATGTCTCGAACATGCTGTAAAGTTTAAGAAAAATGTAGTGAGCTTCCCGTAGGTATGGTCATGGTAGTTATTTTTTTTTTTTCCTTTTAAAAGGGGCTTAGATTTCTGTCTATAGCGTGAGTGGTAAGTGGAACATAAAAAATCTACAATATGCTGCCACTTCGTGATGAGTTTTGTTTGTTTTTTTAAGGGAAACTTAGACAAGCTCTGGCTCTAGCCCGTCATTAGCATAATGAAAAAATGATAATAGTCTAGAGCTGAAACGGTGAGTTTCCCTTTAAATAAAATTATGTATACTTAACAGTAAGTGCTGGCATACATGTTTAGACTACTTTATGGCCGTGCACTCTGACCCTTGATTGAGGAACTGAGTATTGTGCACTACTTTCTGAGGTAGGTATAAGCATACGGAATGGAGTGAAAATTTTTAGTAACCAAATTTCAAAAATAAAATATCTGAATTCTTTTAACAGCTGTGTCTAAGGTGCCCAAACTTTTGCACATAGCACAAACGTATGCACCCCCTCCCCCAATTTATGAAATGAAAAGTAAATTTGCATTAATAATTGCTGGTAATACTGCAATCTTTACTTATCCTTTAGAGACTGTTTATATCTTTTCAATTAAATATGCCATTTGTCAAGAGGTGGCCAAATTTCTGCACACCACTATAAACAAGTCATCTTTCCTCACAGGACTTGCAAGTGAATACTGTCAATGGACATGAATATGATTATGAAATAAGAGTGTGTATTTTAATCCTTTCATATCTGGCCCATACATACCTTGGGAAGATGGTGAGCCTTGAGGAACAGGTTAGACTGCTTCAGAACATCATGGACACTTCCAGGAACCATGCAGCTAGCACTCCAAAAGCTGGAAGCAGACACATACACAGACACACACACATTACCTATACACACTATTGCTGTTTGTATACAGTTATTAGGTTTTGTTTTGTGAGCCCTTGGTAAAAGAAGGGAGATTTATTGTATATTAAACCTTTTTGGTTAAAAAACAGTTAACAGTGGCCAATAATAAAAATTAATTAGGAATTCATATTATTGAAAATATCTAATAATATATACCCTAAGCTTACCAAATGTTGTCATCAACCATGCCTTGCAGAACATAAGACGTCCAACATTTTCTGTTAACAGAATCCCTGTAGCCATCACTGGGGGCTATGACAGGGATGTGGGTCCCATCAACACATCCAGTGACTTGAGGGATGTGAAACTTGGCCTCAAAACGTTGTGCTGTGGCACAGGCTTCTTCCAGTGTGGGGACTTTGATGAACAGGGGAATTAATATAGTCACGGTGGCTTTGCTAAACATGCACACAAACTTCATCACGGTTGACTTGTGGACACCAAACTGATTAGTGATCAACCTGTATTCTCTGCAGCTACCGAGTTTGTACAGTGCGATTGCTGCTCCCATTTCCAGGGGTGCAGTGGAACACACAGTCACCTCGTCGGGAATGGGGCTCATAACATCTTTCAAAATTTCCCAAACGCTCTCCGCGACATTCTAAAATTCTCCCTCCATTCTGTATCCGTGAACTCTTTCAACATGACTCTCTCCCACCAGTCTTTGTTCCAAACTCGATCCAGCAAGCATGGGGCTTTGGTGGTACTGGCAGAAGTTCGGGGCTGAGACCAAGCGCAGATGCTTGTTGGAGAAGAGCTAGCCATCTTTTTCTGCACTTGCAGACAACACGAAGAAGCAGAGAAGTGTTAAATAAATTTTGTCCACGTAAAAACTCCCAAATTAACAGTGCAATATTAACCGGAACTGCCATTTTCACAGTTAGACCAGATGCTTTGGAAAAAATGGGAATTACATTTTACGTCTTATACGTCAGATACGTCTTGTGTGTGCGGGGGGAAATCCGATTATTGACCATATCATGTATACAGGGTTTTCCCAGTTGACAGATTACTGAAATGCATGTAAACACCTAAACCCGTTTATTACCTTTATCAGTTTACTCCAGTAATCAGTTTACTCATGACCATGTGAACAAGGTCAATGAGTAATGTTATAATCGGTGAATTATAAACATATGAATATTGAGGCATCTATACCTTTACCACTAGACCTAAACTTATAAGTTAATCAGGACAATTATAGTGTTAAAGTGATATTGATAGTACTGAATGTGTTTTAGGTCCTGGACAAAGGGTTTAAATTTTCTCCCATATTGAGTTTTATTTTGTCTATGAAATGGAGCTGTTTTTTTTTTTTAATTTTAATATTGTTGTTGCTATCTGTAAATGTGTGTAGTGTTGTGTGAACGTTAGACCCCAGGAAGAATAGCCAATGTTTTATACAAGTGCTAATGGGGATCTTAATAAAACAAGCAAACCTGCTCACACTTTCAAAAGTATCAAAACCTGGTTTAATGGCCGTGGTAACACTGTGTTTGATTGGCCAGCAAACTCACCTGACCTAAACCCCACAGAGCATGTGCATACATACTACACTTGTTTTTAACACACTGTCTCGTGTCCAATCAATGTGTGAAGTAGCCTCTAGGTAAGAGTGCAGGCTGCATGGAAAAGAAGACGGAAGACTCCCTTTGTGGTAGCAGAGTGGATTGCTGCAGAGGCCACTGATGGAAGCTAGTGATGGGATCCACACTTCACTAAAACATACTGAGTCAAGCTAAAAAGATCTGCTTGAAATAGTTGTACATTGAATCACTCAGTTTTGCATTGGAGCTCCAACTGCCTACCGCTCACTGAACTGAGACTCAGCTGAACGGAGTGGGCAAGGCTCATTCGCTAGTCATGGTTGCAGTAAAGTGCAGAAACATACAGCAGCAGATGTATTACTGTTGGTGTGACAGTGCTTCTGTGCCAAAAGCTGAGGTAGTTATTGTGTGGGTGAGTGTGTTACGGTCTGGGGGGGGGGGGGGGGTGTCAGGCAGTGGACAGATTTCAGGGTCCTGATGGCCTGATGAACAAAGCTGTTTAGCAGTCTTGTGGAGCAGGCCCAGAGGCTCCGGTGCCTTTCCCCAAGGGCAGGGGGCTGAAGAGGGAGTGTGAGGGGTGGGAGGTGTTGCCTTCAATGTTGATGGCTCTGTGGGTGAGGCGGGTGAGGTAGATGTCCGAGAGTAGGGGCAGAGGGGCACAGATGATCTTGCTGGCTGCTTTCAGTGTGGATTATAGTGTCTTCCGGCAGGAGGTGGTGCAGCTTCCATACCCCACCGTGATGCAGCTGGTGAGGGTGTTCTTAATGGTGCCCCAGTAGGATGAGCAGATGGGGTGGGACTTGTGCTCTCCTTAGTTACCTCCGCCAGGCCGAAAGGCCAGGAGGAGGTAATGTTTTTGCCGGGGTTTGTCTGTGTGTTTGTCTGTGTGTTTGTCTGTCTGTTTGTCTGTTGGTTAGCAAGATAACTCAAAAACTTTTGGACGGATTTCAATAAAACTTTCAGGTGTTGTTGGAAATGGTACAAGGAAGAACTGATTAAATTTTGGGGATGATCCGCATCACCGTCTGCATACAGGAATTTTTTAAACCATTTTTTTCCACACTGTGACATACGGCCATTTTCAACATGTGCACAGGCGCAATGGAGGGCGCTGGGCGTCGTGTCTGACCAACACAAACTCCGCCTTCTTCAACGTTTTAGCCACAAAAGCATGTGGAAAACACTGCTGGCCTGGGTCCGCCAGCGTGCCTGTGCCAGCCATAGGCGCTGCGCACATTGCGCTGGTCGTTGTGTCTGACCAACACAAACTCCGCGTTCTTCAACGTTTTAGGCACAAAAGCACGCAGAAAACACTGCTGGCCTGGGCCCGCCAGCGTGCCTGTTTTTGCACCACGCTGCAAAACCTGACACGGCCACCTGTCCGCCGCCCGATTATTTGCCACAAATTCCCCACCCAGCTATAGGCGCTGCGTAAAAACGACCTCTCTGCCGGGGAACATTCTAAATTCTGTTTTGCCGTGGAGCGCAACCCCAATATAATATAAAACCCACGGCAACCTGTCTAACCAATCTGCATCCGTCAGTGGAGGAGATGGACACACCAACACTTCAGTTTATTACCTCCGCCAAGGAGGCAATGCTTTTACAACCGTAAAACGGGGCTATAAGGGACGGCGGGGTAATATGGGACACTTTTCTAAATGTAATTCTACTTTTTTAATTTTGCTTCCGCCTAGATTTGAAGAAGGATTCATGGACATTTGACAATAACAACACAACTCAGCGTCCTGCTCAAAATAAAAAAAGCAGAATTACATTTAAAACATTTCCCAGAAAAGTGTCCCTTATTAACCCGCCATCCCTTATAGCCCCGTTTTACACTACTGAACCACTAATCCTATCACTATCACATTGATTGTCATTCATTAATTGTCTGTTTATTGCACTGTCCATGTCAAATAAACAAATAATCATTGTGAATCCAATTGCTAGTCATATCTTTTCATGCTCAGGGAATCTGAAAACGTACACACAAACACTGTATGGGGGGAACTGTGCCGCTTGGCGGAGGTCTGCGCTCTCTGAGTGCTTTTCTAGTTTGCGGAGGAAATGGAGATGAGTTTGAGCATACTTGGCCAGTGATGTGGTGTTGTTGGAGCAGGAGAGGTACTCAGAAATGTGCACTCCCAGAAACTTGGTGCTGCTCACCATCTCCACAGCTGCTCTATCGATGATAAGAGGGGGATGCTGTGTGTCCCTTCCTGAAGTAGACCATGATCTCCTTGGTTTTCCCATGTTCAGGAAGAGATTATTGTTTTTATATCACTGGACCAGTTGGTTCACCTCATTTCTGTAGTTGGCCTACTTATTGTTGGTGATGAGGCCCACCACTGTCATGTCATCCGCAAACTTGATGATGTGGTTGATGCTATAGGCTGGTACACAGTCATGGATCAGCAGGGTGAAGAGCAGTGGACTGAGCACGTACCCTTCTGGGGACCCTGTGCTCAGTGTGATGGTCTTGTAGGTGTTGCTGTCAACCCTCACATTCGGTGGCCTCCGTGTGAGATGTGGGCTATATTAATCATAGATCCCATAACCTACATATGTTTAAGCATGTGAGAGTGTTTAGTGATTACATATGTAAAGTGACTTCACACCTCAGAACAGGACAAAGGGTCTCAACCGCCAGTGAAGATCAAAGAGCATCCCAGGCGCTGCGGTGGAGACCGGATGGGTTGCCCTGACCCCCCAGGGCCAGGTGGAGGAGTACGAAGACAAAAGAGGGGATTAAGATAGTGAGGGATGTCAGCTTTTGATATGCATGTCTTTTGTTATGTGCGAGTATAAGTTGGTAGAGCCGAAGGTGTTCGCTCTCTTACTTCTTCTGCTGCTGCACCTAGATGAGACTTGTTAGAGGAGCTGATAATAAGTCCAGCACCCAGTTATAGAGAGGTTTTAAAACCGAAGTGTCTGAGTTTTTGTATTAGGTGCTGGGGATGGTTGTGTTGAATGATAAGATAAGATAAGATAAGATACGCCTTTATTAAAGGCTTATCTTATCTTATCTTATTAGTCCCACAATGGGGAAATTCCAGGATTGCAACAGCACAGGGATAGCAACACTCAGAGCAATAATCAGAAGGCAAGAGAAAAAAAAACACAAAAAACCCCCCAAGAGCAGCAAGTATACATATATATATAGACACACAGTGCAGAGCATTGTAGCTGGATGGAATAAATATGTAGATATATAAACACACACACAGTACGGAGCATTGTAGCTAGATGGAATAAATATGTAGATATATAAACACACCCAGTGCGGAGCATTGTAGCTAGATGGAATAAATATGTAAATATATAAACACACACAGTGCGGAGCATTGTTGCTAGATGGGATGAAACAGCACAACCGTCTACTTAGTTATCCTACATGGTATGATTATGTACCCATACATATTCTCACCCTCAATAGCGACCGGTATTTTCCTAGTTGTATGCTGGAGGGGACCATTGTATAAGTCTATTGCGTCTTTTGCATTCAAAACTATTAGGTTGTCACGTCTTTTTGCTATCTCTGCGAGCAGCCCTGCTTAGGTTGTACAGTCTGACAGCCGTAGGTAGGAAGGACCTGCGAAACCTCTCGGTTGTGCACCTAGGATGATGTAGTCTGCTGCTAAATGAGCTCCTCAGTGCATTCAGTATGTCCTGCATAGGGTGGAACTCGGACTCCAGCAGAGATGACAGTTTAGCCACCGTCCTTCTCTCTCCTATCTTCTCCACTGGGTCAAGGCGTTGCCCCAGGACAGAGCTAGCTTTCTTGATCAGTTTGTTCAGTCTCTTCCCATCGGCTGCCGTAATGCCACTGCCCCAGCAGACCACTCCAAAAGTGATGGCTGATGCCACCACCGTGTTTATAGAATGTCTTCAGCAGCGCCCCATGTACACCAAAAGACCTGAGTCTCCTCAGTAGGAACAGCCTGCGCTGTCCCTTCTTGTAGAGTGCGTCAGTATTGTGTGACCAGTCTAGTTTATTGTTCAGATGAACACCCAGGTACTTATAGGATGTCACCATCTCGATGTCTGTTCCCTGTATATTTACTGGTGCTGTGAGGGGTTGTCCTTGCCTGCGGCAGTCCACCACCAGCTCCTTAGTTTTCCTCGGGTTGATCTGGAGGCAGTTCCGATGGCACCAGTCCATGAAGTCCTGGATAAGCCCTCTGTACTCAGCTTCATCTCCATTGGAGATGAGGCCAACGATCGCAGAGTCATCAGAGAACTTCTGTAGATGGCAGTGTGTTGTGTTGTGTGAGAAGTCTGCAGTATAAAGGGTGAACAGGAAGGGATCCAAAACCATTCCCTGGGGGGCCCCTGTGCTACCGATGATCGTGTCGGACACACAGTCCCGGGTTCTCACAAACTGAGGCCGGTTAGTGAGGTAGTCCAGGATCCATGATGACAGGTGCTGGTCCACCCCTGCGCACAGCAGCTTTTCCTTCAGGATCATCAGTTGGATGGTGTTGAAAGTACTGGAGAAGTCAAAGAACATGATCCTCACCGCATTCCCGGGCTTCTCCAGGTGGGACAGAGAACGGTGAAGGAGGAAGATCACTGCATCCTCCACCCCAATGCCATGCTGGTAGGCGAACTGGAGTGGATCGATCGCTGGTCCCACCAGGGGGCGGAGGTGAGCAAGGAGCAGTCTCTCCAGGGTCTTCATCATGTGGGACGTCAGGGCCACTGGTCTGTAGCTGTTCAGGTCTTTGGGGTGGGAAGTCTTTGGTACAGGTACCACACAAGATGTTTTCCACAGCTGTGGTACCCTCCCCAGCTTCAGGCTCAGATTGAAGATGTACTCCATAATCCCACACAGCTGGTCTGCACAGGACTTGAGGAGCTTTGCGGTGATGCCGTCCGGTCCCAACGCCTTCCTCGCCTTGATCTTCCTCAGCTCCGTCCTCACCTGGGTCTTAGACAGGGTCAGGTTGGAGGGCTGTGTGTTGGGAGTGGGGGGGGGGGGGTGTTGGTGGAGTGGGGAGTGGGCAGCAGGATTTGATATCTTTAGAGGCAGCAGTGGTTGTTGTGCAGTCAGGGGGGAGGGTGGTTGGTCAAACCTATTGAAAAACAGATTCAGATTGTTCGCCCACTACCTGCCCCCCGTGGCCTGGGAGGAGGTATTCTGGAGCCCAGAGATGGTTTTAAGGTTTCTCTAGACCCCGCTGATGTCGCTTTGTTGCAGCTTGTCCTCCATCTTCTTCCTGAAGCTGTCCTTGCCTTCTCTGATCTTTCTCCTCAGCTCCCTCTGTAGGGACTTCAGCATCTCCCTGTTCCCCAACCTGAAGATCCTCTTCTTCTCTCTCAGAAGTGTTTTTATGACCGTATGGTCTTGGTGGGAACGGTGTTGTCCACACAGAAGCTGATGTAGTCCGTGATGGTGTGAGTGAGGCCATTGATGTCCTCACCATGTGGATCACAGAGCTGCTCCCAGGCGGTGGTTTCAAAACAGCCCTTTAGAGTGTCCATTGCCTCCTCAGACCATAACTTCACTGTGCGCATGGCCGGAGGTTGTCTGTGCACTAGGGGTTTGTACACCGGCCAGAGATGAACCAAGTTGTGATCCGATCTCCCGAGTGGGGGGAGTTGTAATGAGGTGTATGCCTCCTTAGTGTTTGCGTAGAATAAGTCCAGTGTTTTATTGTCTCTAGTGTGGCATGTGACATACTGGGTAAGCGTGGGTAGAATGGGAGACAGTGAAACATGGTTGAAATCGCCTGAGATGAGGAGAAGAGCATCTGGGTGCTCTGTCTGCAGCCTGCCGGTTACTGAATGGACGACGTCACGCGCTGTTCCAGCGTTCGCCGTCAGATTTGCATAAATAACAATGCAGATCACGTGTGAGTATTCCCTCGGGAGATATGTAGGCCGCATGCTAACAGCTAGCAACTCAATGTCTTTGCTGCAGTGTCGTTGTTTAACAGTGATATGTCCCGGTCTGCACCAATTGTTGTTAACATACATTATCACTCCACCACCCCTTGCTTTGCCACTGTCTGGTGTTCGGTCTATGAACTAAAGTCCAAGAACAGCATTCACACTTAGAAGTTCTTTGAGTCCAGGTGGGTGAGGGCTGGATTGAGAGCAGCAGTAATGGTATCTTCTGTGGATCTGTTTGACCTGTATGCAAACTGAGATGGGTCGTGGGAGGGAGGGAGGATGAACTTGATGTTCTGCATGACCAGCCGCTCAAAGCACTTCATTATGAGATAGTTAAGTATGACTGTTATTCTGTGCTGTGCAGGGTAGGCCGGGGGATCATCCTGCACTCCACACTGGTAGAGGCGCTGGTCTCCAAGAGGTGCTTTCATTCAACTGTTCTGTTAGATAATTTAAAGGTAAAACTGCCTTATCGGCACAACTTGTGATAATGTGTTGTTGAAGCAGATGTTCCTTAGCCACATCATAATGCAAATTCGGTGTGTACGATAATATTCCTCAAAATATGATAATTTTAAGCAGCTGGTACCATTCTTCAGCATTTCCCATTTGGCAACACAAGTGTGCTTATTTTCTGCACCTGTAGGTTTATTTAAAGCCATCAACATGTCAAAAATGATAACTATCTGCAGTATTCTCAAAAAAACCCTCAGAAGTACTGCAGAAATATTGCTTGTGTAAACAACTAGCAACAACTTTAGCAATATTACACCAGTTGGCATGTTACATGTTAGCCTTTAACTTAGCAGTTACCCCTACTAGTTAGCCATGCATCCACCTGTCTTCTCCATGGGCCTCTTTGCAGTGTTCAGGTCAAAACTGTGGATTGATATGGTCCATATGTTCTCATAGTATGGCAGCAAACTGATATGAACACCCAGAAATAAATAAAATAAGGAGTTTGTGCCACATCTCTCTTTTTTAAGTAACACCATAGACTGTCTGACTGGAAACAGTACCCACAATCTGAGAGTTGGATTGTGCGTTGATATGGTCCATATGTCCACATAGTATGATAGCAATACTCCAGCAAACTGATTGCAACACCCAGAATTAAATATAATGAGGAGGTTTTTGCCATGAATATGACTTGACACATCTCTATTGAGTAGCGCCATAGACTGTCTAACCAGAAACAGTACCCACATTTCGAGATTTAACGTTTTTTTTCATTACACTGCGATTAGCCATGACTAATTTTAAAAAGTGTTTGGGATCAACGGAGTGTGCATTTATTCATGTTTTTTGCAATTAATGGGCCCACCACTACTAATTAACTAATAATGATGATATTATTAATCACAAATTTGTGAGCAAAACATTCCAAAATTTCATTTAGTTTGATAAACTATCCAAAAGTCCACAGAGACATAAGGTAAAATAAAAAAAAAAAGTAAATTAAGGAGCTTCTAGCAGGACGAGCTTTTGACTTATTTTCCACTTCCTTTTAGAGGTTGTGTGGATTGTTTGCTCCTTCATGTTGAACTCAACAATTAAGATTAGCCCTGTGAATCAGAAATGTTTACATTTATATCTTATAGCCTTTCACAATGACAGTGTTGCATCTCGATTATGCATGGGGAATTTTACATAAAGTAATAATAATAATGCATCAGATTTATATAGTGCTTTTCATAGTCACTCAAAAATGCTTTACAATAGATACATTAGTCATTCACTCCACAGACAATGGTAGTAGTAAGCTACTACTGTAGCCACAGCTGCCCTGGGGCAAACTGATGGAAACATGGCTGCCAGTCCATGCCAACAGCCTCTCCGACCACTACCAAACATTTATAGACATTCATGCCCAGTGTCATGGACACTGGAGGCAGGATGGGTAAAGTGTCTTTCCTAGGGACACAATGGCAGGATGTCTGGGAAGTAGTGGGATTCGAACGCCAACCCTCTGGTTGTTAGATGACCTGCTCTACCTCCTGAGCCACTGCCAAAAAATAGCATTTAACATTAGCTTTATAATATTTTTTAACAATGATATATTTTTGTTCAGTTGGGATTTTACAGTATACAGTCATGTGGAAAAAATTAGGACACCATGTATAAGCCTGTGTGTTTTTTTTTTAATATATTTGGACATCCATCTATCCATCCATCAATCCATCCATCCATCCATCCATCTTCTTCAGCTTAATCCTTTTCGGGTCGTGGGGGGGCTGAAGCCTATCCCAGCATCTTTGGACGAGAGGTAGGGTACACCCTGGACAGATCACCAGTCCATCGCAGGACCAACACAGAGAGACAGACAACCATTCACTCGCACAGTCATACCTAAGGACATTTTAGAATCCCCAGTTTGATGCCAATTAACCTAACTTGCATGTTTTTTGGCATGTGGGAGGAAACCAGAGAAATCCCTGAGTAAACGCACGCAGATACAGTGAGAACATGCAAACTCCACACAGATCACTGTTTGTCGGGGGCTGGGATTGAACCCAGGATCCCCCGGCCAAGGATGAGTTGCTGTACTGCCACAGTGCTGACCACTCCGCCACCGCGCTGCCCTAGGGATATTAAATATCAATGTTAAAAATACTGGGAGATTCATGTAATACAACTAAACAATTAAAAATGAATTAAAGACTTTTCTCAAATTTTCTGTAAAATGTAATTCTAAACAAATAGTGAGGAAGAAATTAGGACAACCCCCATCTTTTTTAGGACACCCCCACATTCATTCCCACTTAAAATGGATAAAATAAATGTTAAAAAATGCAAAGAAAACAAAAACTAGGTTAGACATAGATATGTGAACATTTATTAATAAAGAACTGAATATTTCATGGGGTGTCCTAATTTTTTCACATGACTGTATAAACAGCATTTTATCAGAAATGACAGCATTGAACTGCCTACAATGCCCCTTGTGCCTCATATATCTACAGCATTCCTCGTCTGGGCTGTGAAGTCATGCCCAAATGCCCACAGCCTGTACTGCTGAGTAAATAACAACTAAATGAAAGAGACCGTTGAACCACTGATGATGTGCTTTCCCACTTTTTGCTGGGATTGCATCATGAAAACATCAGCTGTTGCATATCATTCAACCACCAGATTCCATCAGCCACTACGAGCTGCTGATCTGTAGCCAGTGAATAACACTGAAAGGATAGATTGCAGTCATCACTTACATGTAGAGACTCACTTCTGCAGCAATAATTCCCTCCAAATTTGATGTTGTGTGAAGAATATTACATTTTTTCTGGACTCATGCAACTCAGAAAAGAAGCCCAGGTAGGAATAGCAAAATATCACAGGATGGAATGAATGGATGCTGAGAAAAAGAAAGTACTTGTTGACAACCAGGACGAAAATGATGGTTGCAAGGTTGCAAGGTTTCACTGGTGATGCTGTGTACAATAAGTTTTAAGAGATACTGACAGCTTTTCTCAGAATACAGAATATTGTTCTTTAAAAACAATGGGCACATTTGGACAGAAGAGTTCTGAAGGCTCAGCCCACTTCTTCTCTGAGTGCTCCAACACTTCAGGGACCTTTTCTGTACGATTGCACAATCCAGTCTGACAGGAAACATTCCATAAATGCAGATGAGAAGTAACATCAGTTGTTGACATAATAACAAGAACTAAGATGGTGTTGTAGTGTTACCAGCTGGTTTGAAATTAAAAATTCATCCTTGTCTTGGAGAGCAACTCAGACCCTCATTGTAAAACCCCTTTTTCCTTTCACCTAAGGAAAGAGCTTTTAAAGACACATTCAATTGCCAAATTGACCACACTCTATGCCAGGAACCAATTCACTCCCTATCGTAAATTTTGACAAAGGTGAACATCAACTTGACAACTTTATGTTTTAATAGCCCGTTGAGATTTACCAGATCCCTTCACTCCCTTTCACTCAGAAATTGTGGAAGTCCAACATTGCCCCCAAATGGACGAGTGAAGTATTATGTCTCATCCTCAAATTAACAAGAATCCCACAAGATTTAACCTTTTTATCCCTCAGAGTCATTTTTCAGAAGATATTTCTCAGGACACATGGGAAGATTAGGAGTGGACTCTGATAGACAATTCTGGTTTGAAATGTTTTATTAATCATTGATTTGAATGTACTGTATGTTTGAAAAGTAAGTTACAGGAAACTTTATTCAGTGCATGTTAATGTGGAATTGCAAGTCTTTAGAAATGCATGTTTACTGTAGTAATAATAAAAAGTAGTCATGAATCACTGGTTTAGTTTAGCTTATACATATTGATAGAAAAATTCCATATTATCTATACTATTATTGATATTAATAATGTATAATTGTATTTGAGAAGTTTCCATACCTTTCATATGCCATGTTTAATGTTTATATGTGCATTCCACATAGGATAAGTTTATATATTCTTGGCCTGTTTCTATGAGCAATTTCAGCGAGGTCAGAATGAGGATCAGTACATGCATAAGGAATGATCTAAGCCATATATTATAATCTCTTTGACATAACCTGTTTTGGGTCACAGGAATGCACAGGAGCTTCTCAGCCTGTACAGACCAGTGGTAGATGGGCATTCTGTCAGTTTTTTGGATCTCATGTCTTCATGACCCATGTCTCCAGAGTGTCTGATGTCCGCCTGGATAAGCTTAGTTATCAGGACTGTCCCGTTCTGTCCCTTCCCTTTTCCGCATCCTCCCTCTCCTTTCTCCTACATATATACACTACCGTTCAAAAGTTTGGGGTCACCCAGACAATTATTTTGTGTTTTCCATGAAAAGTCACACTTATTTACCACCATGAGTTGTAAAATGAATAGAAAATATAGTCAAGATATTGACAAGGTTAGAAATAATGATTTGTATTTGAAATAATAATTTTTTCCAGATACTCAACCTGCTCAAAGGAAGGTCAGTTGTATAGCTTCTCTAATCAGCTAAACTGTTTTCAGCTGTGCTAACATGATTGCACAAGGGTTTTCTAATCATCCATTAGCCTTCTGATGCAATGAGCAAACACATTGTACCATTAGAACACTGGAGTGATAGTTGCTGGAAATGGGCCTCTATACACCTATGTAGATATTGCACCAAAAACAAGACATTTGCAGCTAGAATAGTCATTTACCACATTAGCAATGTATATTAGATATTAGAGTGTATTTCTGATTAGTTTAAAGTTATCTTCATTGAAAAAAACAGTGCTTTTCTTTCAAAAATAAGGAAATTTCTAAGTGACCCCAAACTTTTGAGCGGTAGTGTATATATATATATATATATATATATATATATATATATATATATATATATATATATATATATATATATATATTCAATTCAACTTTATTTATATAGTGCCATTTCACAACAACAGTCATCTCACAGCACCACCAACTGCAGGGGGACCCCCACAGCTGCAGAAAGACCCCAGCAATCAGGCGATCCCCTGCGAGCAAGCACCCGGCGACGGCGGAGAGGAAAAACTCCCCTCCAACAGGAAGAAACCTCCAGCAGAACCAGGCCCAGGGAGGGGCAGTCATCTGCTGCGACTGGCTGGGGGGTGAGGGAATAGAGAAGAAGAAAAGAACAGACATGTAGAGAGCAAACAGCACGATGGGGACTCAATCTATGGGAGAGAACAAACAAATGTTAATGACCAGCAAAAAAAAAAAAAAAAAAAAAAATTCATAGAGAGTGAGGAAAGGAGTGAGGCCCAGTGCATTACTGGAGGTCCCCCGGCTGTCTAAACCTATTAGCAGCATAACTAAGGGAGGGTTCAGAAACACATGATCCCTCCCTAATTGTAGGCTATATCAAAAAGGTAGGTTTTAGCCCTATTCTTAAAAACAGAGATCGAGTCTGACTCCCGAATCCAGATTGGCAGCTGATTCCACAGGAGAGGAGCTTGATAACTGAAGGCTCTGCCTCCCATTGTACTTTTGGAGATTCTAGGTATTACAAGTAATCCTGCATTTTGGGAGCGTAGTGCTCTGTTAGGATAATACGGTAGTATCAGATCTTTTAAATAAAAAGGAGCCTGATTAGAGCTTTGTA
Source organism: Pholidichthys leucotaenia (assembly GCA_020510985.1). Classification (NCBI taxonomy): domain Eukaryota; kingdom Metazoa; phylum Chordata; class Actinopteri; order Cichliformes; family Pholidichthyidae; genus Pholidichthys; species Pholidichthys leucotaenia. Next base: position 225,402,875 of record CM035845.1, on the reverse strand, counting down.
AGTAAGAAGAGGGATTTTAAACTTAATTCTAAACTTTATGGGAAGCCAATGAAGGGAGGCCAGAACCGGAGAGATATGATCTCTCTTTCTAGTACCTGTTAAAACTCTTGCTGCAGTATTTTGGATCAGCTGAAGACTTTTTAAAGATGTTTTAGGACAGCCTGATAATAAAGAATTACAATAATCTAATCTCGAGCTAACAAAAGCATGGATCAGCTTCTCAGCATCACTCTGAGACAAGATGCTCCTAATCTTGGCAATATTACGCAAATGATAGAAGGCAGTCTTAGAAACAAATTTATGTTTATTAATATGTGAATTGAAGGACAAATCCTGATCAAAAATAACTCCAAGGTTCCTCACAGAGCTATTAAGAGAAAGAATAACTGCATCCAAACTGAAAGTTTGATTTGGAAAGGAATTTCTAAGGTTTTTTGGACCAACAAGAATGACTTCAGTCTTATCTGAATTTAATAGCAGGAAATTACAAGTCATCCAAGCTTTGATTTCCTTAAGACAGGCTTCTAACTTGGCTAATTGATTACTATCATCTGGCTTCATTGACAGGTATAATTGTGTGTCATCTGCATAACAATGAAAATGTATACAGTGCTTTCTAATAATGTTGCCTAACGGAAGCATATATAAACTAAAAAGAGTAGGGCCTAGCACAGATCCCTGGTGAACTCCATGACTAAGCTTTGAGCTGAAAGAAAACTCATCATTTACATGAACAAACTGGAACCTATCAGATAAATAAGATCTAAACCACTGCAACGAAGTTCCATTAAGTCCAACATAGTGTTCTAATCTATCAAGTAGAATATTATGATCAATAGTATCAAAAGCTGCACTAAGATCTAAAAAGACAAGTACAGAAACTAGTCCATTATCAGATGCAATGAGGAGGTCGTTAGTGACCTTCGCTAAGGCTGTTTCAGTACTATGATGGATTCTAAACCCAGATTGAAACTCTTCAAGTAAACCATTTCCCTGCAGGTGGTCAAATAATTGCGTAGCAACAACTCTTTCTAAGATTTTTGAAATGAAAGGGAGATTAGAGATTGGTCTATAGTTAGCTAAAGCTCCTGGATCTAGCGTTGGCTTTTTGAGTAAGGGTTTAATTACAGCCGTTTTAAAAGCCTGCGGTACATGGCCTAAAGTTAATGAAGAATTGATTATATGAAGAATAAAGCTACCAATAAGTGGGAAGACTTCTTTAAATAACCTGGTAGGAATAGGGTCTAAAAGACAAGTTGAAGGTTTGGATGAGGAAACTATTTTGTCTAACTCACAAAGGTCTATTGGAGTAAACTCATCAAGACAGACATCAATAGAAGGAGTTGTAGTAGTTACAGTATTTAAGTTAACTGTGGGAAGAATCTGATTGATTTTATCTCTGATGGATGAAATTTTATTATTGAAAAAGTTCATAAAGTCCTGACTAGTAAGCTCTAAGGGGATGCAAGGATTGACAGAGTCCTGACTCTTTGTCAACCTGGCTACAGTACTGAAAAGAAACCTGGGATTATTCTTGTTCTCTTCTATTAATGCAGAGTAATAACTCGTTCTAGCTTTTCTAAGAGATTTTTTATAAATTAAAAGATGATTTCTCCAAGCTAAATAGATTTCATCTAAATTAGTAGAGCGCCATTTTCTTTCTAATTGACGAGTCTTCTGTTTTAAGCTACGAGTTTCTGTGTTGAACCAAGGAGTTAAAAATCTCTGATTAGACTTTTTCTTTTTTAAGGGGGCCACCAAGTCTAGAGCCTGATGCAGAGAAGCTGAAACACTATCCACCATGTTATCAATTACAGAAGGAGCAAGCTGTCTATAGCTTATTTCCATTGTGTTGACACATGGCATAGAGGAAACAATCTGCATAAATTTGGAAACAGCATCATCTGAGAGGCATCTACTGTGATAATATTTTTCTTTAGGAGCCAAATAGTCAGAAATAGTAAAATCAAAGGTTAACAGACAATGGTCTGACAGTACAGGGTTATGAGGAGACACTACAAGATTTTCTATTTCTATGCCATATGTCAGAACAAGGTCCAATGTATGGTGGAGGTAATGAGTAGAATTTCCTACTTTCTGAGAAAACCCAATCGAGTCTAATATTGAATTAAAAGCCACATTAAGGCAGTCACTATCTACATCCACATGTATATTAAAGTCCCCTACTATAATTATTCTATCAGATTTCAGCACTAAATCAGCTAATAAATCAGCAAATTCGGATAAAAATTCTGAATAGGTTGATGGGGGACGATAAACTATGGCAAATAAAATTGGGTTTAACCTGAAATTGCTAAAGTGCCCAACACTGAGGACCAGGCCCTCAAAGGAATTATAACATGTTTTTTGCTTTACATTAACTAGTAATTTGGAATGGTAAATTGTTGCTACTCCTCCTCCACGACCAGAACTTCTGGGATTTTGACAGTTTAAATAACCAGAGGGAGTTGATTCATTTAAACCAACATAATCCTCTTGCCCTAATCAAGTCTCTGTAAGGGAAATTAAATCAATCTGATGATCAATTAACAGATCATGGACTAACAGAGACTTGGGAGTTAGAGACCTAATATTTAATAAACCACATTTAATTTTTCAATTATGAGGAGGAACAGAGGCCAAATCATTCAATTTAGAGGCTTTATGTTTAATTTGAGTTTTACCAATATTTTGCTTTATCACTTTGGGATGCTTATACATTATATTTTTATTTACTTTGGAGGGAGCAGACAACGATTCTCTGATGGGGAAGACAGGGGCTAAGCTGAGGGGTGGCGGATGAAGAGGAGCTGCAGAGAGGCGTGTAAGACTGCGACTCTGCTTCCTGGTCCCAACTCTGAGTAGTCACGGTTTTGGAAATTTGGATAAAAAAGATGCCAGATTGTTAGATAAATGAGAAGCGCCATCCAAAGTGGGATGAATGCTGTCCCGTCTCATAAGACCAGGTTTTCCCCAAAAAGAGCTCCAATTGTCAATGTAGCCCACGTCATTTTTAGGACACCACACAGACAGCCAGCGGTTCAAGGATGACGAGTGACTAAACATGTCATCACTGGTCAGATTGGGGAGGGGCCCAGAGAATACTACAGTGGCAGACATCGTTTTTGCAAACTCACACACCGATTCTATATTAAGTTTCGTGACTTCCGACTGCCGGAGACGGATGTCATTAATGCCGGCGTGAATAACAATTGTGGAGTATTTACAGTTACTTTTAGCCAGCATTTTCAAATTTGACTCGATGTCGCCTGCTCTGGCCCCAGGAATACATTGAACTATGGCCGCTGGAGTCTCTAGGTTCACGTTTCTGACTACAGAGTCGCCAATGATCAGAGTTTTTTCCTCAGCGGGTGTGTCGCTGAGCGGGGAAAAACGATTAGAAACGTGAACAGGTTGGTGGTGAACCGGGGCTTTGCGACTAGGCTTCCTTCTCACCGTCACCCACCCAGTCTCCTCGCTGCTGAGGAGAGCCGAGGGACCGCTGACAGTGGGACCTAAGCTAGCTAGCTCCGCTGCAGCTAATGGGCGTCCGTCGAGATTAACTGGCGCAGACGGTGTTTCAATGCAGCGGAGCCGGGATTCCAAATCAGACAACCTCGCCTCGAGCGCCTCAAAAAGACAACATTTATTACATTTACCGTTATCACTAAAAGAGGCAGAGGTGTAGCTAAACATCTGACAGAGAGAGCACACCAGAGGAGGAGAGGAAAGAGAGGTAGTAGCCATAGCTAGTGGCTAGCTAGTGGCTGGAGTGGCTATATATATATATATATATATATATATATATATATATAAATACAGACATTTGCAGCTAGAATAGTCATTTACCACATTAGCAATGTACAGAGTGTATTTCTGATTAGTTTAAAGTTATCTTCATTGAAAAAAAGTGCTTTTCTTTCAAAAATAAGGAAATTTCTAAGTGACCCCAAACTTTTGAACGGTACTGTATATATATAAACGGTAGTGTATATATATATATATATATATATATATATATATACACTACCGTTCAAAAGTTTGGGGTCACTTAGAAATTTCCTTATTTTTGAAAGAAAAGCACTTTTTTTCAATGAAGATAACTTTAAACTAATCAGAAATACACTCTGTACATTGCTAATGTGGTAAATGACTATTCTAGCTGCAAATGTCTGGTTTTTGGTGTAATATCTACATAGGTGTATAGAGGCCCATTTCCAGCAACTATCACTCCAGTGTTCTAATGGTACAATGTGTTTGCTCATTGCGTCAGAAGGCTAATGGATGATTAGAAAACCCTTGTACAATCATGTTAGGTCTGCAATGCTGTAATTGCTGCAAATGGAGGATTCTTTGACGAAAGCAAAATTTGAAGGAAAAAATTATTATTTCAAATACAAATCATTATTTCTAACCTTGTCAATGTCTTGACTATATTTTCTATTCATTTTACAACTCATGGTGGTAAATAAGTGTGACTTTTCATGGAAAACAAAAAATAATTGTCTGGGTGACCCCAAACTTTTGAACGGTAGTGTATATGAGATGAGATTCAACTTTATTGTCATTACACATGTATGAATACAAGGTAACAAAACGTGACTTGGCATTTGGGCACGCTCTGCAGAGCGCATCCAAGCCCGGGGCAGCCGTTAGGCGCCAGTCATAGTGGTGATAAAGAAAGAAAAAAGGGAAGGGATATGGAATGACACAGTAGGCGAGAGAAAAAAACATGTTTATCAAAATGGCGCTCAGTTAGTGAGCGAAATTTTGATTGCAGGAAAAAAAAAACCTCAATGTACATTTAGCAGACAACAAAACCAAAAGTCAGAGAGGATCAGTGAATGAATGGATGTAATTCAGTATATGTGAATCAGTGTGTTCGTGTATGTTGAATGCAGGTGGGTGTTTATCAGTTACTGGAGGCAGCAAATCTCTCCCAGCCGAGATGTTATGTCTTAGTGTCTGAAACTCGGAAGCATGTCCTTGAGGCATGGCAGATGGAAATTTCCTGAGCCAGTCACTGTCCTTGAGAGTTCAGATTGCAGCACACCAGAATGTTTATGAAGAGAAGCACAATCTTCTGTTTTGTCTTAATCCAGGAGGAAAATAGTCAACAGGGCACCGAATTCAAGGTCTGATAACACAGATCACTCAGAACATAGAATTTACAGCTCTTGCAATCCTGTGTTCATAATTTCCATACATAGGCTTTAAATCCATTCTTGGAGGGCACCAAAACGACTCCAGATGTTTCCCTTCTAAACATGGGAAGCATGTCCGGCAGAGTCCATCCCTCTACAGTGCATGCCAGATGGTAATTTCCATGTTAGTCTTGCCGTTAGTTAGTGCTCTCCCCCGTCTAGTCGAATTGTTGAAGAAGCAGCTACGCCGGGACCGCTTTGATTAGCTCTTCTAGTTAAATTTTCGATACACCAGGAAAACTCCAGAGCCAATCAGCAGAAAAATCCTGTAATCGTGCCAAACCAGATAGATGTTTCCACATCATCAGTCGAATCATGCAGACACATGTGTTCCAATCCATGGGTCTCTCCATAGGGGCTCCCCCTGGCCCAAATTTATGTAAAAAGTTGTTAATTTTATTAAAGCCGCTCACCAAATCCATTTTTGTCATTTGGATCAAGATTCAGCCAGAAGAACAGCGACACAGACAAGACAGCAAGCTGGGATTCTCAGTTAGGAAGGGTGGAGGAGGGTGAAAGAGGGAGCAGAGGAAAAAGTGACCGTTCTCTCTGAAGGGCAGGAAGAAAAAAAAAAAGACTTAAGATATATCAGACTTAGAAGAATGGATCCTATAGAGATTCTAGGTCTGACTGAATGTCAAGCCTTGTAACCTCTCCCCCATAGTGGCTAATGGGGTGATTCTGTAATAAATGTACATAAATTCAACTTTCCGCCTGATTATTTGACTTTGAATAATTTAAGCTAAAAATTATTCTAACATTTGGCGTCCGAACAGCGGATCCACATATCTCCATCTTTCTGGCGCCTCTGCTTGATCTCAGCAAGTGCACAGCTGATAAAAAAGACCTTCCCAGTCTGAGTGAAAAAAAAAAGAAAAAAAAGGGCTCAGTGTTACTGCAGTGAAGGCATTTCAGACCGGGTCGCTGGAATTGACTGGGTGACGGATCTGAGAATCCTATAGGCAGCTTGAATGTAAGTACATTTGTTGTTGTTTATGGATAAAAGATAGAGAGATATTCTGGACCGATAGTACACTGCATATACCAAAAGGAGTGAAACTAGCTGCCTGAGTGCAAAGTTATTTCTACCCACGGTGAGCGATCTCGTAATAATCCCTTGGGAGGAACGAGGTCTTCCTCTGCAAATGGTGACCTTCATCGCAAGACCCGGGGTGATTCTTAGAAATCAGTGGCTCTATACGGTTTAAGTAAGTGCAGTGGAGGTCCAAGTTGCATGCAAATCAAAAAGGGAAAGATTTGTGGTCTCGTTCCTGTATGGAAGTCACGTGATCCCAGAAAAGTAAATTTTGGGGGACAGATCCATGCCTCTTGTGACCACTTCTGCTTATGGTCCAGGGTTTGGGCTCCAGCATTCGTTGGAGGCTACGTGAACCCCGAAGGGAAAAGGTTTTTTCACGGAAGATTCGTGCCCTTACCGGGTCAGCATTATCGTCCATGGGACTTCCCCCGCTACGTTGAGCTACTGCGAAGATCCCGGGGGAGGAGGTCTTACTTTGGGCTTTAGGCACACAGTGGAGGGGTTAACGTGACCGTTGAAATATTTTATTTTGTGAGTTTTAGATAAAAGTTACTGCAGTCTGGTTTGTTTTGTCTCTGTGTAATCTGCTCCAGTGTGGGGGAAAAAAAGAGTCTGTGTCTCTGTGTGTGTGTGTGATTGCTTTATTTATCTGTGTGTCCTTGAGTGAAAGAAACAGACAGAGAGAGAACTTGGGGGGGGGGGGGGGATGGGCTGTGTAGCTACTGATTTGTTTGTAAAAACTTGGTAAAAGGGAAAAGAAAGAAAAAAAAATCTATATATGGGTTATTTTTTGCAAACTTTTGGGATTTTACTTTTTCTTTCAGTCTAATTTTGTGGGTTTTCACTCTAATGTTGGTACGTGATGAACTATTTACATATTTTTAAAGCCAATATTTTCATTTTCCCTCCAGTTTTTTTTTCCTTTTTTGTCCTGTCAGGCAGCTAGGCAAACAGAACAGGGATCTGTCACCCTACTGTGCCAAAACAGATTTACTTTGCCAAGAGGAGCCTATACAGTGCCTAACTTTGCACTGTATATTGTTGTAAACTCCTCCTGTACTTACTTTTAATACTTTATTTTAATTGTTTTACCCATGGAAGACCCAACAGGATGGGGAAGAGGGAAAGGAAGTGTGTGAAGGGGGGAAAGAAAAGGGAGGGGAACAGACAAAAAAAAAAAGACAACTAAAACAAACAAAAGATAAACTGCTTCTTCCACCGGAGATGTCTCAACACGAGTCTGGTTTCTGCACCTGTTAAAGGAGAGACACTTGTACATGTATGTCTGTGTGCCTATATATGAGAACGCGCGCAAAATAAGTGTGTGCATGTGAGTGGTTTGTCAGGAAACATACGAACAGAGGGCCGGTCGCAGCAGCCCTCCCCCCGAGGACCCCGAGCAGGCAAGGCAGCGCCACCAACCCCCAGCCCCGAGGTCAGCAAGCCCCAGGAAAGCCAAGCATCCACACCCAGAGAGACGATCAAGGGAGGGCAGGCCGCCCGGCGGCCGGCGTGGTAAGCCCACACCCCCGGACCCGCCCGACCCCCAACCCCCCAGCGGGGCCAACATCCGTCCCCGGGCCCCAGGCACCAAGAGGCCAGCGACCCCACCCCCCAGGACAGAGACCAGCCAGCGCCCCCCGGCGCGAGCCCCCCCAGGTACCCCCACAGCGGTCCCACCCCAGCGCCTCGGCTACACACCCCGGGGACCCCCACGTCCAAAGAAGTCCCCTTGCCCAGGTGAACCCACATTGCCGAGAGGCACTACCCCCCTAATCCAGCCCCTCCCGACTTGCAGGCACACCCCTCCCCATACCTTCACACCCACATGTTCCCATGCACACCCCTCTCACTCAGCCAGACCGACCCATTCACTCTCACTCCAGTACCCACTTAAATTCACTCCTCATTTACCTTTATTTCAAAAGCCGGCTGCGAAGCAGATGCAGTGAGCCTGAACATGCACCAGTGCCCGGCAGTGACCAGGGAGGCCACCGGCGCAGGCCACAGAAGCAGACCCCCACACCCCCGGTGCCCATCTGAGTGAACAATCAGCAGACCACCGCAGGCGCCCCAAGATGCCACCCGGCATGCAAAGCGCCGCACAAAACCTACCCACCATCACCACCTCCATTCATCACCCTCTCACTCACACTTAAACTCATATTTAGCCCCCCGTCACTTCCTTGGTTGTATCTATATTTTAGTAGCATCAAGGGATTTTTACAACATGATAGGTCCCAGGCTCCCCACCAGGCCCCCACACCCCCAGCAAGACAGGGCAACAGGGGTGGGGGAAGACCCCCACCTCCTCCCCCCGCACAGAACATGGTGGGTGGGTGTCGGTTATATGAGATAATTGTGTATAAATGTGTGGACTGCTAAAGTGCAATTAAAATTGGGGGGATAGTAATTGAAGCATCGTTAGCCACTGTGATGGGCAGCAGAGCCCCCATCCCCCCAAGCCCTCAGTGTCTAAAATGCAATTAAAATTGAGGTGAGTGCAGCCCCACCATGCGGCAAAGGTATCCCCTTCACCGACACAGTGCGGCACACCCCCACCCCAAAGCCCTAAATGTAACAAAAAAGATCAGGGGGAGGAGGAGGGTGGGAAATAAGACTGGGAGGTAGGCGGTCCAAAAACAAGGCCGCCCCCCCCAGAAGCCAGCTTGCAGACTGGCTTGTGAGGCCACCCACTGCCCCTAAATCCCAACCCAGGGCGAGGGCCGCCAGTGGAAACGACCCAGGACCCCCCAGCATCACGTCCCAGCGCTCCAGCACCACTAACATGACGGGGCAGCCAAACATATTACCACTCATCTTACACACACGAACATGGACAACAACAGTCACAATAGTGAACAATGGGCCGGACCCACACAGCGCCCAACATGCCAGGCGACACACGCGAGCGCCCACGCAGGCCCACGACCACCCACCCCAGACACACACCGACAGCTGCAGGCCGCCCTGCAACCACAGCCACCCCGGAACAACCCAATGGAAACACAGCCAACAACCCGCACCAATGACCCCCCCAGCCACCCCCAAGCACCAACGCACACCCGCTGCCAATGACATCAGGGGAGATGTAGCAAAGTGCCTCACCCCCCCAACACAACAGCAGGGTGGCCGGGACAAGCAAGCCCCAAAACGCCAGCCCCCATGCCACTGGATGGACTGCCCAACCCCTGCCACCCAACAAAGCTCTCCTACCCATACACACATTCTCCGCCCCCTAGACATCTACCCACAAGTAACCGCTTCCATACACACACATAACTCCACCCACCATCACACATACCCACCTACACAAACACACAACCCCACCTGCCCACTAAACACACACCCACTTCCACATCCGCTCATACACAAGCCTACACTCACACACCCCCTCCCCCACCCGCAGACCCCCATGAACAGGAAGGGCAACCTAGGATGCGGGCACCAGCCCCTTGGTGGCACCCGGGCCCCAGGAAACACACGACCCCACCACGCAAGGATGCATCAGGGACAACCCCCACCGCCGGCACACACCCGACCCTGGCCCGGGGCGGGGGGACACCCCCCCAGCACCAGGGGCCCAGGGCCAGACCCGAGGGGCGAGGCCAGCCGGCCAGGGGCCACAGCCCAACCCCCCCGGCCCACACACAGCCCCCCCCAACCCCCCCAGGGCCAGACAGACGGCCACCCCGGAGCAGGCCCCCCGGACACCTGCGGTTGGGGCGCAGCCAGCCACCAGAGGTGCCAAGGAGAGTGAGTCACTGCCCGCCACCCCTCAGATTATAGAATTAATAAGCGGGGACCAGAGAGAATTGAATTCCGCCAATTGATTATTTGAGGAGGCTGACATTCTTTCCAGGCTAATATAATCCAATAGTAAGTTATTATAGTAAGTCGTGCATAAGTTATTTCTTGTTTTCCAGTTCATGAGGATAGCTTTCTTTGCGATGCATAAGGCAGTGAGAACCATGTGTGACATCCTTGCATCTATATTTATTTCATTTAAATCACCTAATATGCAAAGTGTGGGTGAGGGTGGGACACTATACCCAAGCCATGCCGACAGGTCTTCACATGTCTTCGGCCAGAACTTTTGAACCGGTGCACAGGACCACATAGCATGCATATAGCTATCCGGGACATTGCTAGTACAGTGAGGGCAGATATTTGCATGACTCAGGCCCATTTTGAACATCCTTTGTCCTGTATAATGAATTCTATGTAGAACTTTATATTGTATAAGTTGTACGTTAGAGTTTTTAGTCATCTTAAAAGTGTTTAAACATATTTGCGTCCAGAAACTTTCCTCCTTATTAATCGATAAGTCTGTCTCCCATTTTGATATTGGAAGAGATATGGACTCATCCAACTTTGATAATAGTCTATATATTTTCGATATTGATTTTGGGGAACGGAGATTTAGAAACTCTGCCACCTTAACTGGTACTTCTAAATCTGTCTGATTAAGATTAAATCTTGCTTTTATTATGGATTTAAGCTGTTAGTATTCAAAATACTTTTTATCACTGATTTCGTGTTGTGACACTAGATCCTGAAATTGGATAAAATTTCCACCTTGAATAAGATGTTCTAAGTTGTTTATTCCCTTCTCTTGCCATAGTGGAAATTTTAATGTCCTCTTTTGTTGCAGGATATCAGGATTATTCCAAATGGGCGTGAGTTTACAGGGGACAAGTGAAGACCCTGTTATTTTTAAAAATTTCCACCAAGCCGTCAGAGAGGAACTAATATTAATACTTTTAAAACACTCATGGCGTTTAATAGAGGGACTTATAAAAGGTAAGTCAGAGATATTTAGCGACCCACAGAGAGCCTGTTCAGCATCTAACCATGGGTTCCCTAATGGGGTTGATTTTGTCCATTTTGAAACGAACTGCAATCTATTGGCTAAAAAGTAATTAAAAAAAAATGGTAAATCTAAGCCTCCGCACTCTTTCACTTTTTGGAGGGTTTTTAAACTAATCCGTGATGGTTTATCCTTCCATAAAAAATGTACTTATATTTGAGTCTAGAGACTTAAACCAGGCCATTGATGGTTGGGTAGGGATCATTGAGAACAAATAGTTAATTTTAGGAAGGACCATCATTTTAATGGTTGCGACGCTTCCCATTAATGATAAAGGTAGTGTCCTCCAGCGCGTAAGATCGTCTTGTATCTTTTTTAAAAGGGGGATATGATTTAGTCGCAATAACTCTGAGAGCCTGGGAGAAATATCTATTCCTAAATATTTAACATTCCCTGATTGTATCGGAATAGTAGATGTATTTGGGAAATTGGCATTTATGGGTAAAGCTATTGATTTTACCCAGTTAATAGAGTAGTCTGATAATGATGAAAATTTATCAGTGAGCACCACTGTCTGAAGAAGAGATCTTTCTGAGTCTTCAAGGAAAATCAATACATCATCAGCATAAAGACTTATCTTATGTTCCTTTTCTCCAGTTTGAATACCTCTGATATCAACATTTTGCCGTATGGCTGCTGCTAATGGTTCAATAAAGATGGTAAAAAGTGAGGGAGAGAGTGGACACCCCTGCCTAGTACCTCTCTGAAGATTAAAGCTTCGGGAAGTCTGATCATTTGTTCGGACAGATGCAACTGGACATCTATATAGTGTTTTAACCCAGTTTATGAAAGATGAACCAAACCCAAACTTGTTTAACACCATAAAAACAAATTTCCAGTTAACATGGTCAAAGGCTTTCTCTGCATCCAGGGACAAGATTGTAGTTTCTACATTATTGATCTTGCAGTAGTCTATTAAATTAAATAGCCTGCGTGTATTATCAGCCGAGTGCCTACCCTTGATAAAACCTGTTTGATCTGGGTGTATAATAAACGGAATTATCCTTTCCAGTCTTTTGGCGAGAGCTTTGCAAATTATTTTGAGATCGACATTCATAAGCGAGATGGGACGGTAGCTGGATGGAAGCGTAGGTTCTTTTCCAGGTTTAAGGAGCAGGATAATACTAGCCAAATTCATATTCGGAGGAATTACATTATCTTCTTTGATTTGGTTCACCACTTTAAAAAAAGGAGGTGCCATCACGGGCCAAAATTCTTTATAAAATTCTACTGGAAAACCATCTGGTCCTGGGGCTTTGTTGTTTGGGATGTGCTTAAGTGCCTCCTGGAGTTCAAACACCTGAAGAGGAGCATCCAGAGCCGCAATCTGTTCATTATTTAATTGTGGTAGGTTAATATTGTCCAAAAATGTATTTATCTCTGAGTCCGATGGGTTAACCTGTGATGAGTAGAGATTTTCATAAAACTTTCTGAAGGAGTTATTTATTTCTTCAGGCACATGGGTAATATTTCCAGTCATATCCTTGATAGAATGGATAGTTGTTTTTTCTTTATTCAATCTAAGCTGGTTCGCAAGATATCGCCCCGATTTATTACTGTGTTCAAAATTCTCAAGACACAGTCTTTGTATTAAAAACTGTGTTCTTTTGTTTGTAATTTCTTTTAATTCCAGCTTTATTTTTCTCAAATCGTTAAGTGCCTGTTCCTGTGGGGAAATGGCACAAGTTGTCTCCAGTGATTTATTCTTCTGTTCTAAATCCAGTATCAGTGGTTTTTCTTTTTTATTCTTGTATGAACAGTAAGAGATTATTTTACCTCGCATGGCCACTTTTGCTGCTTCCCAAAGAACACCTGGAGTATTTAGCGAATACTTGCTGTGAATAGCAAAAGAACATTCAAATTGTGGAAGCTTTAGGTGTAAATTAAAGGTTTTTCTGCTATTCTTCGTTTTTCAGCAGGAAAGGGAACACATTCACAAATCTTTTTTTTTTCTTTTTCACTAGAAATTAGATTTGCCAAATTAACAAGGAATCAAAACATCACCATTACCTTTCAGTTTAATAAATCCTTGGTGACATATGCAATATGTAATAATAATAAAAAAAAAAACCTGGCAAGGTCATTTGTTCTACCTGGCAAGTAGAACAAATGATATTGCAAATGACATGAAGCATAACAATTTAAGTGACTCTGACTTTAAAAATGTAGTGTTCATATGACTTCACACTGCAGGATACATCTGATGCCACTCATCACATAATTGTGTGACAATATCACATTCCAGAAATGTGACACTAATAAGGAATGTGTTTTCCCGATGCTCAACCGTGGCTGAGCTGGGCCTCGGGACTACAGTCCACCACAAAAAGAGGCATTCCTTGTACAAAATTAAGCCAAATTCTAATTAGGCAAAATGTCCACCTTTCCATTGACTGAGGGAGTGTGACACAACCTTTCACAAGGATTCACTTACACAAATTTAACCTGTCTGTGTTCGTTATCAATGCTAAATCATACCAAATATGCACAGACAGCTATATTGCTTTTTTCCTAAATGGAATTTGTAAATTAGTTCAAGAGACATCACAAAAGAAACAATGATTATTGAAACCTCATTTTGAAGGAGCTGTACTACTCACAAATTTTTATCTAAATTAACTGTGTGTAACGCATAAAAGTGGTAACACGCTTCCTTCCAGTAAAAGGCATTACCCATCAAGCAAATATCCTGTAACTTTGCTGCATGTGCATCTCCATGTATCAAAAGGGGGGTACCAAAGAAATTAATTAGCAAAAAATAATCAACAATCCTCAGACAAATAGATAATACATTAAAAAATATATATCAATAGATGATCAATAATAAAGTGAAAAATATAAATGAACCCATTTGGTAATGAAATCATAACATTCAATGGGAAAAGTTAAAAGTTACATCATAAATTTCCAGCTATTTAAGGAAATATCTGTAAATTATTGTAAAGGGAATATCATGTTTATAAGGAACAAGGTAAACTGATGAGGAAGAAAACCATGCAAATATATGAGAAAAGTTGGAGATGTCTAAGGAAAGTCCAACTTGTGCTGGATTTATGTTTACTGTGGGACTTAATTTAGAATCTACTGTGAAGACAATACAGATTCTTACTCAATTAAGGGAACAATGCCTTAGGGAGCTCAAAGCAAAAATAATTTGATCTTCTCTGCATAAACTTAATTGTTTAGTTTTGTCTTGTTTTGTTTTTTTAAACCTTTGCATGGATCTCATTGAACTAAATAAGAGTGAAGGTAAAAAAAAAATATTTAGAAATTATTTACACACTTATTGAATATACAAAGGCTTTACCCTACACTAATTTAAATATTGCTACTTATTTATAATGTTTATATTGTTTTAACTAAAACAATACCATGATTTAAAATAGCTGAAATGATTTACTTAGATAATAGAAATGGAATACACTGTAAACCAAATCATGTCACATTTAAGTGCAGTTCCTAAATTATTAGTACCAAACATTTACCTAGGAAACCATTTAGCTTACCATCAACAGTTTACAAGATTAGTATAATATTCAAATAAGAAAATAGGGAGATTGTGAATGACATATCCTATTATTGAAGCCATTTAACTTAGGTGATGAGGAAGGGTTTCTGGGTGATTATATGCAAAGAATGACAACTGCCAGCGATGCCATCCATACTGCCCTTCCCAGGAGGGACCATGTGACGAAGGAACCATAGGAGGTGCACCCATCTCTTGAGCAAACCAGGGGATCTGGTCATCAAAGGAAACTGGACCAAAACTCCCTGGCAAGGACAGCACAAAGATTATCCTGCTGACCTAAACAGCCATGGAAAGCGAAGGAGGTGGCGCTTGGGTGCATCTAACGTTTTACCCCACCTGAAACCCTCAGCAAGAGACTGCTTAATTTTTATATATATATATATATATATATATATATATATATATATATATATATATATATATATATAGAGAGAGAGAGAGAGAGAGAGAGAGAGAGAGAATACTTATTTGGAAAAAAAAGAGGAAAACAACAAATGACTGTCTAACTGATTCTCTATGAAACTGTCAGCTGATGACTTGGCATACAGTAACGACCTCTGCTGATAGAGAAGCAGGCTGTTTGTTTATCGTGACAAGGGAAAAAAATAATCTGAAGGCAAGGTAAGATAAGATAAGATAAGCCTTTATTAGTCCCACAATGGGGAAATTCCAGGATTGCAACAGCACAGGGATAGCAACACTCAGAGCAATGATTTAGAAGATAAGAAAATAAGAGCAGTGAATATACATATGTACACACACACACACACACACACATATATATATATATATATATATATATATATATATATACACACACAGTGTGGAGCATTGCAGCTAGATGGACTAAACAGCATAACCGTCTATTTAGTTACCCTACATGGTATGAATATGTACCCATACATACTGTCACCCTCCATAGCGACTGATATTGTCCTAGTTGTATACTGGAGGGGACAATTTGTGTAAGTCTGTTGCGTCTTTTGCATTCAATACTATTAGGTTGTCACGTTTTTTTGCTATCCCTGCGAGCAGCCCTGCTTGGGTTATACAGTCTGACAGCCGTATGTAGGACGCACCTGCAAAACCTCTCGGTCGCGCATCTAGGATGATGTAGTCTACTGCTAAATGAGCTCCTCAGTGCGTTCGTTATGTCCTGCATAGGATGGGACTCGGGCTCCAGCAGAAATGACAGTTTGGCCACTATCCTTCTCTCTCCTATCTCCTCCACTGGGTCAAGGTGCTGCCCCAGGACAGAGCTAGCTTTCTTGAATAGTTTGTTCAGTCTCTTCCTATCGGCTGCTGTAATGCCACTGCCCCAGCAGACCACTCCAAAAGTGATAGCTGATGCCACCACCGTGTCGTAGAATGTCTTCAAGAGCACCCCTTGTACACCAAAAGACCTGAGCCTCCTCAGTAGGAACAGCCTGCACTGTCCCTTCTTGTAGAGTGCGTCGGTATTGTGTGACCAGTCTAGTTTATTGTTCAGATGAACACCCAGGTACTTGTAGGATGTCACCATCTCAATGTCTGTTCCCTGGATGTTCACTGGTGCTGTGAGGGGTTGTCCTTGCCTGAGGCAGTCCACTACCACCTCCTTAGTTTTTCTCACATTGATCTGGAGGCAGTTCCGATGGCACCAGTCCACAAAGTCCTAGATAAGTCCTCTGTACTCAGCTTCATCTCTGTTGGAAATTAGGCCGACGAGCGCAGAGTCGTCAGAGAACTTCTGTAGATGGCTGTGTGTTGTGTTGTGTGAGAAGTCTGCAGTATAAAGGGTGAACAGGAAGGGAGCCAAAACCGTTCCCTGGGGGGGGGGGGGGGGGAGGCCTTGCTGCCGATGATCGTGTCCAACACACAATCCCGGGTTCTCACAAACTGAGGCCGGTTAGTGAGATAGTTCAGGATCCATGAAGACAGGTGCTGATCCACCCCTGCACACAACAGCTTGTCCTTCAGGATCATTGGTTGGATGGTGTTGAAAGCACTGGAGAAATCAAAGAACATAATCCTCACCGCATCCCTGGGCTTCTCCAGGTGGGACAGGGAACGGTGAAGGAAGAAGATTACTGCATCCACCACCCCAATGCCATGCTGGTAGGCGAACTGGAGTGGATCAATCGCTGGTCCCACCAGGGGGCGGAGGTGAGCAAGGAGCAGTCTCTCCAGGGTCTTCATCAAGTGGGACGTCAGGGCCACTGGTCTGTAGCTGTTCAGGTCTTTGGGGTGGGAAGTCTTTGGTACAGGTACCACACAAGATGTTTTCCACAACTGTGGTACCCTCCCCAGCTTCAGGCTCAGATTGAAGATGTGCTCCACAATCCCACACAGCTGGTCTGCGCAGGACTTGAGGAGCTTCGCGCTGATGCCGTCCAGTCCCGACGCCTTCCTCGCCTTGATCTTCCTCAGCTCCGTCCTCACCTGGGTCTTAGTGAGGGTCAGGTTGGGGGGCTGTGTGCTGGGGGTGGAGGGGTGTTGGTAGAGTGGGGTGTGGACAGCAGGTCTCGATGACTTTAGAGGCAGCTGTGGTTGTTGTGTAGTTGGGGGAGAGGGCGGTTGGTCAAACCTATTAAAATACAGGTTCAGCTTGTTCGCCCACTCCCTGCCCCCCGTGGCCTGGGAGGAGGTATTCTGGAGCCCAGAGATGGTTTTGAGGTTTCTCCAGACCCCGCTGATGTTGCTCTGTTGCAGCTTGTCCTCCATCTTCTTCCTGAAGCTGTCCTTGCCTTCTCTGATCTTCCTCCTCAGCTCCCTCTGTACGGACTTCAGCATCTCCCTGTTCCCCGACCTGAAGATCCTCTTCTTCTCTCTCAGAAGTGTTTTTATCTCAGGGTTGATCCAGGGTTTGTTGTTCGAGCAACACCGTATGGTCTTGGTGGGTACGGTGTTGTCCACATAGAAGTTGATGTAGTCCGTGATGGTGTGAGTGAGGCCATTGATGTCCTCACCATGTGGATCGCAGAGCTGCTCCCAGGCAGTGGTTTCAAGACAGTCCTTTAAAGCGTCCATTGCCTCCTCCGACCATATCTTCACCGTGCGCATGACCGGAGGTTGTCTGTGTACTAGGGGTTTGTACACCGGCAGGAGATGAACCAAGTTGTGATCCGATCTCCCAAGTGGGGGGAGTGGTGATGAGGTGTACGCCTCCTTAGTGTTAGCATAGAATAATTCCAGTGTTTTATTGT
Organism: Pholidichthys leucotaenia; assembly: GCA_020510985.1. Taxonomy (NCBI): domain Eukaryota; kingdom Metazoa; phylum Chordata; class Actinopteri; order Cichliformes; family Pholidichthyidae; genus Pholidichthys; species Pholidichthys leucotaenia. The sequence continues at coordinate 225,385,048 of CM035845.1, read as the reverse complement.
CTCTAGTGTGGCATGTGACATACTGGGTGAATGTGGGCAGAATTGGGGACAGTGAAATATGGTTGAAATCACCGGAGATGAGGAGAAGAGCATCTGGGTGTTCTGTCAGCAGCCTGCCAGTTACTGAGTGAATGACGTCACACACTGTCCCCGCGTTTACCGTCGGATTTGCATAAATAACAATGCAGATCACGTGTGAGTATTCCCTCGGGAGATAGGCAGGCCACATGATAACAGCTAGCAACTCAATGTCTTTGCTACAGTGATGTTGTTTAACCGTGATATGTCCCGGTCTGCACCAGCTGTTATTGACATACATTATCACTCCTCTTCCCCTTGCCTTCCCACTGTCTGGTGTCCGGTCTGCCCGTTTTGCGTGAAAACCCTCCAGTTCGATGTTAGCATCTGTTGCTAGTTCTGTTAGCCACGTCTCAGTAAACAACATCAAGCTACTCTCTCTGAAGACGCTCTCATAGCGGGAGATGGCCGCTAGCTCGTCGGTCTTATTGAGTAGCGATCGAACGTTCCCCATAATAACAGATGGAAGGACAGGTCTGTACCTTATATTTCTCACCCGCCGTCTTTCTCCAGCATGGCATCCACGTCGTTTCTGTCTTATTTCACCCGGTATGTCGAAGTCTTGCGCTAGCATCTTGGTCCGGTTAAGTGCTAGCAGCTGGTCTCTGCTGTAACGTATCCTGATAAAAACAGTGGCTCCATCTGCTGGCTCAGGAGACATTTGGGAGATCCATGTGTCCGTTCGGTGTATAAGGTGTCGCCGGATCAGAAAGATTAGCAAGAGAAGTGAGATAGTAAATCGTCATTTTGAATCACACCTGACACAACACATCACTCCACTGATTAGAAACATGATGACACTCCTTACTCTGCGAATGCAAGGTTAATTTCATCAGGGAACTCCTTTTGTTGAAGTGGTGATGTCCCCTTTTCAACAGTTTAATACTCTCTGAGTATGCAACGGCTTACAGTGCGTCTCTCCCCTGTACTGCTACCCTGCTTGACCAACGAAGCGAGCAAGTGTTATACCAAGGATCTACAGTACATTGTCAAAGGTCATTGAGTCATTGGGCTTATTCGCATCTGGCTGGACACTGGGCAGATCTGTGTACCCCGTTTTGGCAACTGACCGTATCCTCATCATGTCGGCAGGGCAGGTGGGCAGGGTGAAGAGAGATTCTTTTCTACCACATGATGCCATTCATGAAGCATGAATGCAATTTCAGATGGAAAGTACAGGAGTGACGTTTTGTTCATTGTTTCTTTGAGTGAGAGTGGAAACAAAATACCTTAGGGATTAAAACACTTAATTGTAGACTACAATTATTTATTATAACAAAGAATAGAATGGTCCTTAATTGACTAGTTACTACCCGTAGGGGTGTAGGCCCTATTATAGATTATTGTATTCATGAAAATGATGCAAATGGTCATATTAATACCTCAGATACTCGTAGAAGTTAGTGTTTCTCTTAATGGAGAATTCTTATCATAAACTTGGTAATGATTTTTATAACCTCAGATTTTTTCTTGTGTGAGTCCTTAATATGATGATGAGGATGGTGAGAGGGGCAAGGATGTTTTTGGCCTGAAGATGCGTTTGAAGGTTGCAATATAATTTAAGGCTGTTTCATATTATTTTCTATGTTCTTATTTGACACTGTCTGAGATTACTTTTAGTCACATCACACATATTTCACTTTTGATATATTCTATACACGTTTTTAACTTGCAAAATAACAGCATGTAAATTCTTACACATATTAATTCATTCACTTTATTATTTTTCTTTTAATCCTGATGCTTTATTAAGCATCAAGGGAAGAATATGATAGAAAAATTCCATGTTATCAATACTATTATTGATATTAATAATGTATTATTATATTTGAGAAGTATCATACTTTTCATTTGCCATGTTTAATGTTTATATGTGCATTCCACATAGGATAAGTTTATATATTCTTGGCTTGTTTCTGTGAGCAATTTCAGCGAGTTCAGACTGAGGATCAGTACATGCGTAAGGAATGATCTAAGCCATTTATTATAATCTCTTTGACATAACCTATTTTGGGTCACAGGAATGCACAGGAACTTCTCAGCCTGTACAGATCAGTGGTAGATGGATATTCTGTCAGTTTTATGGATCTCATGTCTTCATGACCCATGTCTCCAGAGTGTCTGACGTCCGCCTGGATAAGTTTAGTTATCAGGACTGTCCCGTTCTGTCCCTTCCCTTATCCGCATCGTCCCTCTCCTTTCTCCTACCTATATACAGTATATATATCAGACTTAGAAGAATGGATCCTTTATAGATTCTAGGTGTGTCTGAATGTCATGCCTTGTAACCTCTCCCCCATAGTGGCCAATGGGGTGATTTTGTAATAAATGTACATAAATTCAACTTTCCGCCTGATTATTTGACTTTGAACAATTTAAGCTCAAAATTATTTTAATACATATAATGTGAATTACAGTTAAATAAACATTTTCTCTGTGAAGCTCACGTAAGCCATCTGACTTGAATCAGCCAATTACAAACTAGTCTTGTTAATGTTGATGCTGCTTTCATCCTATTGGTCAGTTTCAGACAAAGAAACTTTTTCTGATTAGACAAGAGTGCATTCTTGTCTCCTGCTCTCAAATGTAATTGGTCCTTTTTTACTACCAGTCAAGTTTTTTTCTTCTGGAAAGTGCTCACTTTAAAGGTTGGGAACTCCCAAGTTGTTCAGTTATGTTCCAGTTCTGTTCTTGTGTTGGAATGTTCTTGTGTTCATTCTGTCCTGCGTAGTGTTCAGTGTAGAGCAGGGGTGCCCTACCTGGGGCTCCTGGAACATTCAGATTTATGTGGGAAATTTTCTCATTTCACTTATTAATTGGTCCATAGATTTGCAAATAATTTGCTGTTGTTGTGCATGGGTGCAAGGGTGCCTACAGAAAATATGCACAACAATAACAAATTAATTTCAAATCTTTGGACCGATTAAGAAGTGAAATTAGAAAATTTCCCACAGAAACCTGAATGCTCCAGGAGCCCCAGGTTGAGGATCCTTGGGGTAGAGTTTCTTACTTTTCACCTTTCTCTGAGAAGAGACTTCCTCTTCCTTGAGCTTCCTTGAGCTATGACTGGCACCTAGCGGCTGCCCCAGCCTTGGATGCGCTCTGCAGAGCGTGCCCAAATGCCAAGTCACGTTTCGTTACCTTGTATTCATACATGTGTAATGACAATAAAGTTGAATCTCATCTCATCTCAAACCTTATCTATTGCCTAGAATAAAACTCCATTTTTCCTGTCCTGACATATTCTTAACGTATATTTTTTAAAGCTTTCTCTATTTCTTTTTTCTTAAATCATCGTGTCAAAGAGGAGTGATTTAAATTTTTCTCACATTTAACTAGACGCTTACTCTCACTCAATTATCATGACATCAGAAGAATTCAGATTTCATGGCTTAAATAATTTTTATTCTTTTCTTCAAATTTTGTTACTCTGATCTGACTTTGAATGACCTACAAACTCCAGGGACCTGTTTGATTCCTCTGAAATCATTTTTTGGTCCATCCTGATGATATTCAAATCAGCAGAGCCAGCCACACCTCTCATCACCCCCCCGCCCCCTGGGTTGCAGCTTCAAGACAGCTGAGTTTCGGGAGAAATTATCTGCAGGCAGATCATTTCCATTGATCCATCTGACGGACCAGTTAGGATCCAGCTGAAGTTCATCCATACCAACTGCAAGACATAAGCACGTCTCGTTTTCACTCTTCTGGGCTCGGCTCTGATGTTATCAGTCCCAATTTAAATATGTCAAAATTTCTCATGTTGAGATCTAGGTTATAAACTCCAAACAGAGTTATAAAATTTAGCAAAAGTAATATCCATCTTTTCATTAACCTCTCTTCCTTTTTAGAATAACACAAATTTTCCTTTTTCGTTAGTCATAATTAGTTAGTCATAATCCCACAGATGGTAGCTTCACACCAGTGGCTTCTCAGCCAAGCACATACACCAAATGTCTGAACCTGTGGTTCCTCTCGTACTGAGCTACGACATCACAATAGCTGTCCTTAGTGAGACTCGGTTGCCTGACTCAACACAGATCACTGAACACGGGTCTGGCTACACGTTCTATTGCAGTGGGCATCCGATTGACGGGGCACGACAGTCAGGAGTCGGCTTTGCCATCAAGACATATTACGTCAACCTGCTTTACTCCCTGCCGCATGGGATTAGTGATCGACTTATGGTGCTCCGCCTGAAGCTCAATACCGGGTACATAGCATGTATTAGTGCGTATGCACCAGCTATGACACACACAGACGAGAGCAAGGAATGGTTCTATGAGGAACTAGACCATGATATTCAAGCCACTCTGCACACCGACAAGTTGGTGGTCCTAGGGGACTTCTACGCTCACGTGGGAGCTGCATGGACCACCTGGGAAAGTGTTATTGGCCACCACGGTGTTGGAAAGGAGAATTCCAATGGCACCTTGCTCCTCTCCTTGTGTGTTCAGCGTCAACTATCCATTACAAACACGTTCTTCCAACAGGGGAACAAACTGAAACCCACATGGATGCACCTGCATTCAGGCCATTGGCATCAGACTGACTTTGTCATTACACAACAGCGGGACATCGAGGATGTGCACCTTACCAGAGCAACGAGGGGAACGACATGTCTCTCGGACAACCGGCTGTTGCGGTCGAGAGTCGTGTTCTCCTTCAAGCCTCCATGGTGCAGGATTCGGAAGGCACCTGTGAAAAAGCTCAACGTGGCTAAGCCTAAGGCCAGGACCCAACTGAAGCAGCAGCTTGTCACAAAACTTATTGACTTTGACGATGCCCTTTTTGAGACTGTTGACAGCCATTGGAATTTATTTTGTGATAATATCTGTGAAGCGGCGGAGGAAGTTCTTGGCTTCATCAAGCGCAAGCACTCGAATTGGTTCGATGAAAACAATGCAGTAGCCATCCAATTGTTGGACCGTCTTCACCATGCCCATCTTGAATATGTGAATGAAAAGAGCTCAATGGCAAAGAAGGATACCTACCACCATGTCTAGCAGACACTGCGGGTCTTGCTGCTTAGTATGATGGACCAGTGGTGGATTGCTAGGGCTGAGGACCTACAGGAAGCTGCCAACAAGAACAGCATGAAAGGGTTCTACGATTGCCTGAAGGCGGTCTATGGTCCGACATCGCAGGGCAGTATGCCAATGTACTCTTTGGATGATCAGAAGCTTATTAGGGAGCTGGCTCTCGTCCTGGAGCATTGGATAGAACAATTTAATGGTGTCCTGAATTGCCAATCTGTGATCTCTGATGAAGCCATCATGCAGCTCCCTCAGGGACCCATCGCAGAGGAGCTGAATGTCCCGCTGATGGTCACTGAGACTAAGAATGCCATCAAAATGACATCTAGTGGTAAGGCAGCTGTTGGAGACAGTATCCCGCCGGAGATCTATAAGTGTGGCAGTAACATCATCTTTGTCCATCTCTCCCAGTTTTTTGCCACCATATGGGAGCAGGAGGCAGTTCCACAAGACTTCGAGGATGCAATTATAGTTCACCTGTACGAGCATAAGGGAAACCATCACTGCTGCGATGACTACAGAGGAATGTCGTTCCTCGCCATCGCTGGCAAGATTCTAGCATGTGTGATCATAAACTGTCTCAATCACTATGTTGTCGACAGCATCGTTCCCGAGAGTCAGTGCAGCTTTTAAGCAGGATGAGACACCATTGACATGAGGTTTGCAGCCAGGCAAGTACAAGAGAAGTGCCGAGTACAAAATTGTGATTTGTTCATAGAGTTCATAGACCTGACTAAGGCCTTCGACTCTGTTGAGAGAGAGGGCCTGTGGAAGCTGCTCAGCAGGGTCGGGTGCCCTCCTAAGATCGTCAATATCATCCACTCATTCCATGATGGTATGGTCAGGCAGGTGGTTGAGAGTGGTTCAATCTCCGATCTGTTCCCTATCATCAACGGCACTAAGCAGGGGTGCGTTATGGCCCCTCTGCTCTTTAGTATCGTCTTTGCCACCATCCTCCTTGACGCCTTCAAGGACTGCGACAGAGGTGTAAGGATCCGGTTTCACACTGATGGCAATGTATTCAACTTGCAATGTTTAAAGGCTAAAACAAAGACATCATGTATGATGCTGCGAGATCTTCTCTATGCCGATGACTGTGCTCTCATTGCTCACACTCTTGAAGACGTGCAGTTCATTGTTGACCAGTTTGCTAGAGCAATGAATTGTTATGGACCCATTATAAGTATTAAGAAGACAGAGGTTTTGCATCAACCTCGTCCTGGTAAGCTCCCGATAAACCCTGTTATCACCGTTGGTGGCGAGCCCCTCAATGCAGTGGACAACTTCTACTACCTGGGGGGCACCATCTCGCAGAATGCTAAGATTGATGATGAAGTTACCCATCGCATCAGCAAGGCTAGTGCATCCTATGGACGTCTACAGCATCATCTATGGTCGAAGCGTGGCATTCGTCTATGCAATAAGATCAAAGTCTATCGCATCGTTGTTCTATCTACACTTCTTTATGGGCGCGAGTCGTGGACAACCTATCGCCCTCATGTGAAGAAACTCGAACCATTTCACATGCAGTGTTTAAGGAATCTGTGTGGAATCACGTGGCGAGACAAAGTTGCCAACACTGAAGTCCTCCGTTGCTGCAATATCACCGGCATCGAGTCATTCATCATACGTGCCCAGTTGCGCTGGACCGGCCATGTTGTTCAGCTAGATCAGTGTATTCCTAAATTCCTGTTATTTGTCCAGTTGGATGAAGGGTGTAGGTCACAGGGCAGTCAATGGAGGCGGTATAAAGACGTCCTCAAAGCCTCACTCAAGTCATGAGGGATTGAGCCTATGACATGGGAAATGCAGGCCAAGAACTGCTCCCTCTGGCAAAAGATCTGCCATGAAGGTGTTGACCTCTTTGAGAGAGATAGAACTGCCCGTTTGGATGCCCGCCACGAAGCGTCATGGTGCCGTCTAGCAGCAGATATGTCTACAACAGTCGGTGTCACCCACTCATCCAATTATGTACTACATCTGTCCTGATTGCAACATGCCGTGTACTTCACATATCGGCCTCATGAGTCACAAACACCCCCTTACAATTTAATGCAGCCAGAAGGCAGGAGATCCGTCATTGGCGACGGCTCAATCCATCATGTCAAAATTTCTCATGTTGAGATCTAGGTTATAAACTCCGACCAGAGTTATAAAATTTAGGAAAGGTAATATCCATGATTTCATTAACCTCCATTCCTTTTTAGAATAACACAAATTTTCCTTTTTCATATACATCTGCTATTATCATTTTCGTCATATACTTGCGTCCAATTTTCCTAACAATTCTGCTATTTTTAAAGTAACTTTATATTTCCCACCCCAGTGACAATTTATGCTATGGTTTTCTTTGGTTCCACAAATGTTTAATAATACACATTATGCAGTATTCCCTCAACAGTTTAATGTGGTACTTGATACTTGTTGATCATTTCACATTGCCTTAAAAGTCATTTGAATTTAATACCTAAACTGTTAAAGGTACATGGAAGTTTCTGCTTGATATTTTTGTGTCCATCCTCTTGATTAACACAGGTGAATTCATGGGTGTTTGTGACTGATCCATTGCTGGAACAAATATTGAATTTTTAATAAAATTGTCCATTCATTTGGACTGGTGTCCCACAAGCTTATGTGTGTTGGAAATTAAATTACCCACCCGTACATATATGTCAGAAATAATATTTGTATCTACATAAAAACAATAAACATCAGTGTGATCAAAACTATGTAAGACTGTGTTATATTTTATTTGTTTAATTTGTATGTGAAATGACAATAGGCCTATTCTTTTTATATATTATGCTCATTGACTAATAGCACCAGCCCCCCTCACATCACTGTGACTACAGACCAGGATAAGAAAAAGCTGGATAGACTCCATCAGCAGAAGGCTGTGGGCCCTGATAGCATCTCAACCAGGATTGAGATTTATTAGTCTGGAAAAGGTTTTAAAGCAAATTCTAAAGCTTTGGGACTCCAGCAAACCACGGTGAGAGCAATTATCCACAAATGTCGAAAACATAGAAGAGTTGTGAACTTTCCCAGGAGTGGCCAGCCGACCAAAATTACCCCTAGAGCGCAGCAACAACTTATCCAAAAGATCACAAAAGACCCCACAATAACATCCAAAGAACTGCAGGCCTCACTTGCCTCAGTTAAGGTCAGTGTTCATGACTCCACCATAAAAAAGAGGCTGGGCAAAAATGGCTTGCATGGCAGAGTTCCAAGACGAAAACCACTGCTGAGCAAAAAGAACACAAAAGCTCATCTCAGTTTTGTCAAGAAACATCTTGATGACTCCCAAGACTTTTGGAAAAATACTCTGTGGACTGACGAGACAAACATTGAACTTTTTGGAAGGTGTGTGTCCCATTACATCCGGCATAAAGGTAACACAGCATTTCAGAAAAGGAACATCATTCCAACAGTAAAATATGGTGGTGGTAGTGTGATGATCTGGGGCTGTTTTGCTGCTTCAGGACCTGGAAGACTTGCTTTGGTAAATGGAACCATGAATTCTGCTGTCCACCAAAAAATCCTGGAGGAGAATGTCTGCCCATCTGTTTGTGACCTCAAGCTGAAGCGCACTTGGGTTCTACAGCATGACAGTGATCCAAAACACACAAGTTGTCATGAACGGCCCTCTCTGAGCGCAAACAGGACTCCAAACGCACACTGTGAGTTTGTAAATTTATTAACTAAAAAGAAGCACAACATACAAACAACAATGAAAAACACAACTTAGAGGAGAGAGCCATAAATGCTAATAAACAGAAACATGAGCAAGACAGAATAAACAATAACTTGACAAGATGTACAAGGGATTCTTGACATGAGTCATGTTGATGCCGCTGCACCAGGGAAATGGTGTGCACGGTTTAAATAGGCCACCCCTATCATCAGGGGTGCTGTGCCCATGACGGACTCAGACTGGGGCGCATCATCCACCACAGACTCAGACTGGGGCGCATCATTCATGACGGTCCCAGGCTGGGGTGCATCATCCACGACAGCCTGGACAGAGGGGGAACAGCACCCATGGAGACCTCGACTGAAGGGGTAGCAGCACCCATGGAGACCTCGGTGACCCTAGATGGTGGCTCAGACAAACCAACAAAGACAGGAATACACACCAGATCAGGGGCACCGGCAGCAGTGGAGACCGGCAGGGGAAACCCAAGGGCGGCTGAGGGCTGCACCTGGTTCCCCCATCAAGAGCCAGGCAAGATTTCTCAGGGCTACATAAGGAGATCTGCCTGTGCTCGAGCTCCACCGCCATCCAGGACTCGGACAATTCTGTCGCAGCGGTCCAGTCCCCCAGCTGGACGGTTAGTGAGACCCTTGAGAAGGCGACTGGCGCTGGACTCTTCGATGCTGCAGTCTTCTCCACCACACGCCGGCTCCCTCCCAGGACTGGCGGACCCTCTGGAGATGAAGGAGGAGGAATGGGAGAAACTGCAGAGGTAAAGGCTGCAGCAGCTCATGGCGAAAGCTCAGTCAAGCTGGGCTGCTGTGGCTGAGCTTCCCCACCGGGAATAAGGCAAGGCATTTCCTCATAGGTTGTTTAAAAATGAAAAGACACTTGCCTTAACTCCTGGGGCTTGGTGGTGGCTGCCATCAGACCAGACAATGTCTTCCCGGGGGCTGTGGAGGTCATCTGGTGCTGTGGGCGGAGCACTGGAGTCGGGGAAAGCTCTGCCATAAGCTCAGGCTCTGTCGGGGCTTGTGGTGCTCTTTCCAACTGTGGCAGCAACTCAGGGAGGAACTACGGCTTGTACTACACCTGGAGCTCCATCTCTGCTGCCACCACCCGTTGACGCTCTGCCAACTCCTCCAAGCTGGGTCCCTCAGGAGCCATAAAAGTTTCATATCCGATGCAGCCGGCTTTGGGACTTGGCTCGACTGTGGGAGGAAGGACCGCAGCTGGGTAGTGGCCCCGAGCTCGGTGCTTCGGTCACCGGGAATGTTTCTTCCGCAGCACAGGCTCTGGTGACGGAGGGGCTCTCCCCAGCATGCAAAGCTGATATTGAGCATAATAAACAGAGGTGAGGAGATCTGTGAGTTCCGGGACGCTCCACAAGCTGGGGAACCCCTCAATCAGCCGTGCCACGCAGTCCCAAAACTGGAGCTCCTCCTCTGGAGTGTGGGTTAGGCAAGAATCAGATATAAGATTCTGCAACATCTCAGCGGCCCAACACTCCTTCTCGTCAATCCCAAACAGTCTGAAGTCCAAAAATGCTGCCATGCCAGCAGGAAAAAACAAACTCTACAGAAAAAATATGGGAGGAAAACAAAAACAAAACTCACAGTCCGCTGGCGTCCAATTGGCAGCGGCATACTCTCATGAACGGCTCTCTCTGAGGGCAAACAGGATGCAAAATGCAGATTGTGAGTTTGTAAATTTAATAACTAAAAAGAAACACAACATACTAACATGCAACAATGAAAAACACAGTTTAGAGGCTGGAGCAATAAATGTGAATAAACAGAAACATGAGCAAGACACAATAAACAATAACTTGACGAGATGTCCAGGGGATTCTTGACAATGAGCCATGTTGAAGCCGCTGCACCAGGGAAATGGTGCCCATGGCTTAAATAGCCCCCCCCCCCCCGATTACAAACACCTTCGGGGTCTTGAGTGGCGATTATTGCTTGCAGCCGTGACAGCCCGCAAACAGAACCTGACAGCCGGAAATGGCACAATGCTCAACACAATAAACTAAAGAAGGAAATCCAGAAACTAATAATGAACTAACCAAAAACAGAAACCAAGTACAGTCAACAACGACAACAGAAAAATAAACAAACAGAGAAAGACAAAATTAATCTAATAACAAAGCACAGCCCCCGCCCATGCACCGGATCATGACACCAGCAAGTCCATCTCTGAATGGCTTAAGAAAAACAAAATGAAGACTTTGGGGTGGCCTAGTAAAAGTCCTGACCTGAGTCCGATTGAGATGCTGTGGCATGATCTTGGTGACAGAGCAGCTCCCCAGTGACTAGACCAGGGGCACCATCCTCCCCTTTTGGAAGGGAAAGGGTGAAAAACTCATCTTCAGAAATCACAGAGGCATCACCCTTTTGTCCATTCCTGTTAACCTCTTCATCAGGATCCTCCTCAGTCATGCCCTTTCAGCCATCAGAGGCAGCCGTCGCCCTCAGCAGGCAGGCTTCATGCCCAACCACTCAACCTCAGACCATCCATCCATCCATCCATCCATCCATCTTCTACCGCTTAATCCTTTTCGGGTCGTGGGGCGGCTGGAGCCTACCCCAGCATCTTTGGGTGAGAGGCAGGGTACACCCTGAACAGATCGCCAGTCCATCGCAGGGCCAACACAGAGAGACGGACAACCATTCACTCTCACATCCATACCTAAGGACAATTTAGAATCCCCAGTTGATGCCAATTAACCTCACCTGCATGTCTTTGGCATGTGGGAGGAAACCGGAGTATCCGGAGTTAACCCACGTAGACACGGGGAGAACATGCAAACTCCACACTGAAGGGTCACCGATGGTCTCGGGAGTGGGATCGAACCCACAATGGTCAAGGGTGGAATTGATCCCATGGCCTTCTTGCTGTAGTGCCACTGTGCTAACCACTGCGTCACCATCCTGCCTGACCTCAGACCACATCTTTGCTATTTGCCTTTAAATAGAGAAGGCCTATGAATTCTGCAAGGGCCCCCATCTCTATATAGCATTTATAGATCTTAAGGCTGCCTTTGATACTGTGGACCACACTTCTCTGTGGAGTATCCTGCAGACCCTCGGAGCCCCACCCAAGATTGTAGCCCTGTTTAAGCGGCTCTACAACAGCTTGGAGAGCTGTGTCCGTGTGAACGGAAAGGAGTCTGGCTTGTTTCCCATCAACAGCGGGGTTCGACAAGGTTGTGTGGCCACTCCTGATCTCATAAATTGTGTCATAGACTATCTGATGACCAAGGTCTGTGACCGGGTCCCTGGCATGCAGTTTGGCAACTACCATCTGGGGGACCTTGAATATGCTGATGATACCATCCTGTTCAGCCCATCCTATAGTCAGCTGAGAAATGCTCTAGTTGTCTACCACGAAGAGGCAGCAAAGCTGGGCCTTCAGGTGAGCTGGACAAAGACCGAAAAATGAAGGAAACAGTTCTTAATTTGCAGTCACGCAGCATGAGAGATAACCTTGTTTTTTTCTGGAATAAAAAAATAATGAAAATCCAGAACAGCTCATCCGTGAATTTATGTCAACACAACTGAAAGTATCCTCCAAAATCATAAAATCAATTACCTTCTACCGAGTACACTGAACTGGGCAAAAAAATTCCCAGAATAAACATCCCAGACCTATTGTTGCCAAATTTGAGCATTTCAAGCAAAAAATTTTGGTTCAGAGGCAGGGCAGGCAGCTTAAAAACATCAATTATGGTCTAAATGATCAGTTTCCACAGGAAAACTTGGAAAGGAGAAGGAAGCTTTTTCCCATTAGGAAACAAAACATCCAAGAAGGTAAACAAGCTATTGTCTCTGTGGATAGATTATATATAGATGGCAAGCTGTTTATGGATTAAACTATAACCCCCTGGTTATTCTAGAACCTATTTTGTTTTCTTGGCTACAGGTGGAAAAAGAGTGCGATTGTCACTTATTTGATCTCAGTTTAATTTGATAACATTTGTCAATTTATTTTTTTTTTGCTTTTTTGCTGAGGTTGTTGTTTGTTTGTCTGTTGTAGTTGATTTTGTTGAAGTTGTTAGGTCGTTGTTGTATGTTATGTGCATTTTTTCACCACTTACTAACCTTTATATCTGTTTTCTTTCATACTTCTGATTTATAGGAAATAATTTAAGTACATGCACCCAAGTCCATACACCCCATTTGCTTGCAATTGCAAGTAAACAGAACAGAGACATTATGTGCGCATACCCAATCATACATGTGTAGGTATATTTTACACACAACATACATTTACACACATATGCATACATTACAGACATATAATCACATAGGCACATTTAGTTAGCCTTTAGCACAAAACCAGTTTGTGAATGTCCACATTTAAGTTTGTCACATGGAACATACGTGGAATTGGTACCAGGGAGAAGAGGCTGAAAGTTTTTAATTGACTGAAGGATCTACAGGCGGACTTTGTCTGATTACAGGAAACACATGTTTCTAAGTAGTCTGTAGATGAGCTCACCTCCCCGGAATTCCCCTACATGTACTCAGCCGGTTTTAATTCTAAACAAAAGGGGTAGCTACATGTATACTGGTAAACAGAGGAATATGCTTTGTTGTGAATAATACCATAGCAGATCCGGAAGGTGGATTTATAATATTAAAAATCTCAGTTCAAAATTTGGATAAATGTTTTTTTTTTTTTTTTTTTTTTGTTACTTATTTGTACCCGTAGGTAGATTTGGTTTGCAGTCTGGTGACAAGCCACCGGCTGCTTGTCGCTGCGTGCGCGAGCGCCCTAAACCTACATGTTTTTGGTATGCGGGAGGAAACCGGAGAAATCCCGGAGTAAACCCACGCAACACGGGGAGAACATGCAAACTCCACACAGCTCACTGTTGGTCGGGGGCTGGGATCGATGTATTGCAAGCGTTTATCAGTCCCTCCAGGATTTCTCGATGTTGCAATAGCACCAATTCAAGCAAAATTAGCCAATCAGTGCAACAATTGCATGACCTTGCAACTTTGTCTAATCACCACAACTTTACTGCAATTTTGGCCAATCCTTGTCAACTTCCGCCAATTTCACCAATCAAATTTGTCTCTAACTGGCGCTGAAACGGGCATCGCTGCATTGCAGTCACTTCTGTGTTTACAGTGAGTAGTGAGTTTATAGTTTACAGTGAGTAATGGAACACATCAGCAAAGAGTGTGTGATTTAAAAAAACACTCACCCGCAAGGTTTCCAACACCGTCCCTTCCTCCGTCTCCCCCAACCTGCCCATGGGTGCCTTGCCACATCTCCGTCCTGACCGCGTGCACGAAGTGCTGGGTTTGTGTTGGAAAACGTGCCTGTCCAAAAGCACCCTGTCGCGGGAGCGCGTGTGAAGAGAGTACACTTCACTACAGCCAGTGTTTGAACATTTATACATCTATAGAGGTAAAACAATTTCTACATCTGGTGAATGAGCTTTAAAAGTCAATCTCCGGTGAGGATGGAAAAATGCCCCCCCCCCTTCCCCCCGCTGTCCCACTGTAAATGAAAGATGTGTGTTTGTGAAAACCAACATGCAACAGACAGTCAGGTACGCATGGAAAGAGAGAGAATATTCTCAGTCTTTTCTTTTTTTTTTCAGAAAAATACAGACTCCAATAGCCAATACAGTGCAACAGAATGATTTATTTTTTCCTCTCTGCTCGGTACTGAGTGGTTGGGAACTGTTGGGAGTTTTCAAAGGAAGGTGCTTCCAATAATTTCCAAATATCAATTCTTTAACATGCATTCAGTGCAGTTTAGCTGTTGCAATGGATATTGTGTTAATGTTTGTATTTGCTGTTGCACAAGAGTTTTTCTGTATAGCAGAAGTTTCTGCTTAATTTACAAATCACTATAATAGGAAATTTTTGACAATCCTGTGCTTTGCTTGTATTTTTGTATAGAATATCACTGCAGTAAACTGGGGAAAAAAAAAAATCTGCTTTAAAATTTGGAATTCTTCCCACAACTTTTAGTGCAAAAAACACTAAAAAAAAGTAACTTTTTTTTGCAACTTTTTTAAAAAGCTCCCATGAATTCAGGCTTTTTGGTCCCCAACAACCATAAAAACATCCCGGGAAATTCTGGAGGGACTGGCTTATGGCCCAAATGTTGACGACCCATCCTATTTTCACACTTTTTTCACCTCTCTTTCTGAGCACTTGGACACTACACTCATAATAGGAGGAGACTTCAACCTGGTATTAAACCCTTCAACCAACAGGCTCAGTGCATCGGGGAAATACCGAAAATGGCAGGCTATTGACACTCTCAAACAATACATGAATGATTTTGGTCTTTGCGATGAATGGCGTTCTCTTCATCCCTCTTCGGGAATACACTTTTTTTTCATGAGTTCATAGTTCACATTCACGTCTAGATTTCTTTTTAGCCAGTAACTCTACTGTGAGGAGCATCACAGACATTGAGATATGTTCAAATCAAGCTATTAGCGATCACCATCCAGTATCTCTTACACTAGTAAATAGGAAAGCTACATGGGAAACTAGGAGCTGGAAATTTAATATATCACTACTAAAAGACAAAGACTTTATTAACTACTTTAACAAAGAGTGGGAATCATATCTGAAATATAATGATGTGCCAGGAATATCCCCATGTGTTCTTTGGGAAGCAGCAAAAGTGGTCATGTGAGGTAAAATAATCTCTTACTGTTTGTATAAGAATAAAAAAGAAAAAGCACTGGTACTGGAGTTAGAACAGAGAATTAAATCACTGGAGACGCCCTGAGCCGTTTCTCCACAGGAACAGACATTTAACCATCTGAGAAAATTAAAGCTGGAATTACAAGAAATTACAAACAAAAGAACACAGTTTTTAATACTAAGACTGCGTCTTGAGAAGTTTGAACACAGTAATAAATCAGGCCAATATGTTGCGAACCAGCTTAGATTGAATAAAGAAAAAACAACTATCCACTCTACAAAGGATATGACTGGAAATATTACTCATGAGCCTGAAGAAATAAAAAACTCCTTCAGAAAGTTTTATGAAAACCTCTACTCATCTCAGATTAACCCATCTGACTCAGAGATCAATAAATTTTTGGACAATATTAACTTACCACAATTAAATAATGAACAGATTGCAGCTCTGGATGGACCTCCTCTGGTGTCTGAACTCCAAGAGGCACTTAAGCACATCCCAAACAACAAAGCTCTGGGACCAGATAGTTTTCCCATAGAATTTTTTAAAGAATTCTGGTCTGTGATGGCACCTACTTTCTTTAACCCCTTGCACTCTGGTCAATTTCCCTAAAAACGCCAAAAAATAACGTACCCAAAGTAAATCAAAAGCTGTTCTTCAACCCTTTGCAGCATCTTCATGGGGTTGGTCTCATTTAAAAGAAAACACTTTGGATTTTTTGGCAAGACAGTTACAATCTCTCTAAGTGCTCCTGCCACTGAGTAACAGTCATCTAAACATACTGAACTTGAAGAAAATAAATTTCGCCTGGGTGTTTTTTTGGATACAAATGCTTGCAAATAACACACAGCTTCAAATACTGGCTGGAAAATGCAACAGAAATGTAGAACCAAGTGTTATCCAGCTGTGGTCAAAATTTTGTAACAATACCACAAAAAATGAATATATTACACAGCTTTTTTCTTAGGTTGTTCCCAGGCGTTTTTGAACTGAATCAGAATCAGAATCAGAATAAATTTATTGCCAAGCACATTTACAAGTAAATAACAGGTAAATATTCGAGGAATTTGACTTGACACTGAAAACGTCATAAATGACATTCTCAATGACGCGGCGAGCCGTGGAGGCGCCTGTCAGCAGGAGGGGAACAGAAGGCAGTGGGGGGAAGGGGGGGGTAGACACAGTAGGAGAGAGAAAAAAGCATTGCTTATCAGAATAAAGTTCATATATGACCGATATTATGATTACAAGAAAAAAACTCTCAATGCACAATTAGCAGACAATTGTGCCTGTGTGATCTTTCTATTGAAGATATTGAAGATTTATATCTTTTCGGAGCAATGGTCATCGGAATTCTACTGATTGGATTTGGGATTGTTCTGGTGTACCGCAAATTGAAGAAGATGGATAGAGCTTATCAAAAAGCGGACCCGGCGAAGCTCACCCATCAAATTGACCAACTGGGCAGGACTCTGACAGCGGCCAATGGAGAACTGTACAGGAAAATGGATTACATCACGATCACGCTGAGAGCTGTCCACGAATCGATTTCAATGCCTGGCCATGAAGGAATTGGAGCACTGAATCCGTAAGAGAATAGAAAGTTTTTTCTCTGAAGTCAGTGCTATTCGACCTGTTCTTTTCGGCACCCTCAGCACTCAGTCCTCCAGATAATCAACAGTATATTTGTTTTCATAACACTGGCGGGCAGCATCTGACTCTCAAGGACAGCTGGCTGGCAAAACTATTCCATCTGCCGTGCTCAAGGACACGTGCCTTTGCTTCAGACTGTAGTCATAACATCTGCTGAGGAAGAGACTATTGTTGTCCTCCAAACTGATTTGCCACTGATTGCATCCAACTCACACATACTGATCCACTATACTGACTGTTGAAGATATACACTCACTGCTCTCTTTGTGTCATTGTGTCATTGTGTGGATTCACACTGTGCCAAATTGTGCCAAATTGTGCCAAATGGCACAGTTTGGAAAAACGTCTGTAACTTTTGAATGATTCAATATAGAAGCTTCATCTTGGGCTCTAATGAAAGGTGAAGGGCTGTGTGTGTGTGTGGGCGGGGGTTGTTTATTCATTCATGAATGAATGAATGAACAAACAAGACCCCACACACAAAGAAGCATGTCACGTAAAAAATGTGTGGCTTTTTTTTTACAAGAAAAAATAACCTACAGTGCATTAAAAATTATACTAAAATATTTGTCATGTAGAAGATAACAACTCCCACCCCCCCACCCCCCCACCGCTACGTGGTCTACTATGCACAGTTGAACTAAAATATCTGCAATATATTTGCAATCCGCTACAGAAGAGTAGCGCGGGGGGGTGGGGGGTGGGGGTTCACAACATGACGGACCCGGACCAGAGCAGTCCGGGTCCGTCATGTTGCGATAACACACAGTTGTAATTAATTGATTGGTCAAAAGTCCTTTGGATCACAATTTTCAGGGATAAAGAATAATTTAGCTTATAACACTTACCTGTCCACAACAGCAAAGTCGCTGGCGAACTTCTCTTCCTCATTGTCAGACGAACATGACGCTGGTCCGCTTGTTACGGACTCGTGGTTCTGGTCACACGACCCGGTCAAACCATAATTCCATTATTGCGGTTTTGTTCTTCCATGATTGCGGTTTTGGCGAATGATTTTTCAAAACAAATAAGAACAGTAGTAAGAAAAAAAGACTGGCGAACGCCTGTGTGTCACCCAGCCTTACACAAAACAGCTTTCGAACTTCTGTGCTTCAATTGGCTGGCTGTATTCGCAGCCATTGGTAGGCGGGTCTTTCTTGCTAGGTTTTCAGTCATTGGTTCTTCAAGGTTTCAGAAACCCAATTCAAGGCTCTTATTAGTCAAATGAGAGGTCAATCACATCTAAACCAATCAAAGCACTCCTTTGGCTTTCTGTTCGCGGCTGTTTCTGTAGTGGAAGAATGGAAATGCAGCTTTTTTTTTTCAGTGCGCTCTAGGACACAGCGCCCTCGTGCGCTCTAGGACGCAGAGACGTGTCCGCCCACGGTACACCGGAATGCAAGAGGTTAAAATGGTGAACCAAATTAAATACGATAATGTAATCCCTCCAAATATGAATTTGGCTAGTATTATCCTGCTCCTTAAACCTGGAAAAGAACCTACATTTCCATCCAGCTACTATCCCATCTCACTTATGAATGTTGATCTTAAAATAATTTGCAAAGCTCTCGCCAAAAGACTGGAAAGGATAATTTTGTTTATTATACACCCAGATCAAACAGGTTTCATCAAGGGTAGGAACTCGGCTAATAATACACACAGGCTATTTAATTTAATAGACTACTACAAGATTAATAACTTAGAAACTACAATTTTGTCCCTGGGTGCAGAGAAAGCCTTTGACCGTGTTAACTGGAAATTTGTTTTTATGGTGTTAAACAAGTTCGGGTTTGGTTAATCTTTCATAAACTGGATTAAAACACTATATAGCTGTCCAGCTGTGTCTGTCCAAGAAAATGATCAGACTTCCCAAAGCTTTAATCTCCAGAGAGGTACTAGGCAGGGTTGTCCACTCTCTCACTCCCTTTTTACCATCATTATCGAACCATTAGCAGCAGCCATATGACAAAATGTTGATATCAGAGGTATCCAAACTGGAGAAAAAGAACACAAGATAAGTCTTTATGCTGATGATGTATTGATTATCCTTGAAAACTCACAATGATCTCCTCTTCAGACAGTGGCGGTCATTGATAAATTTTCATCATTATCAGACTATTAACTGGGGTAAATCAACAATCTTACCTATAAATTGTAATTTCTCAAATACATCCACTATTCAATACAGTCAGGTAATATTAAATATTTAGGAATAGATATTTCCCCCTGGCTCTCAGAGTTATTGCGAGTAAATCACATTTCCCTTTTAAAAACAATACTAGACGACCTTACGCACTGGAGGACACTACCTATATCACTAATGGGACGAGTCACAACCGTTAAAATGATGGTCCTTCCTAAAATCAACTATTTGTTCTCAATGATTCCTACCCAACCATCTATGGCCCAGTTTAAGTCTCTAGACTCAAATATAAGTAAATTTTTATGGATGGATAAACCATCACGGATCAGTTTAAAAACTCTTCAAAAACAAAAAGAGTGCGAAGGCTTAGATCTACCGAATTGTTTTAATTGATTTTTTGCCAACAGACTGCAGCTTGTTTCTAAATGGACAAAATCAACCCCACTAGGAAATCCATGGTTAGATGCTGAACAGGCTCTCTGTGGGTCACTTAATATCTCTGACTTACCTTTCATGAGTCCCTTTATTAAACGGTATGACTGTTTTAAAAGCATTAATATCAGCTCCTCTCTGATGGCTTGGTGGAAATTTTTTAAAATAGTGGGGTCTTCACTTGTCCCCTGTAAACTCACACCCTTTTGGAATAATCCTGATATCTTGCAACAAAAGAGGACGTTAAATTTTCCACTATGGCAAGAGAAGGGAATAAAAAACTTGAAACATCTTATTCAAGGTGGAAATTTTATCGAATTTCAGGAACTAGTGTCACAGTGCGACATCAGTGATAAAAAAAAAGTATCTTGAATACCAACAGCTTAATCCATAATACACATGTGGACAAAATTGTTGGTACCCCTCTGTTAACTAACTAACTAACTAACTAACCTGCACTTATATAGTGCTTTTCTAGTCACAAAGACCACTCAAAGCGCTTTCATTAATACTAACCCTCTATTCTAAGGGCCTATAGGAAACAAATATCTAGGGACAATTTAGAACAGCCAATTAACCTAACATGCATGTTTTTGGCATGTGGGAGGAAACCGGAGAAATCCCGGAGTAAACCCACGCAACACGGGGAGAACATGCAAACTCCACACAGATCACTGTTGGTCGTGGGCTGGGATCGAACCCACGATCCCACGATCTGAAAGAAAAACCCACAATGGTCACAGAAATAACTTGAATCTGACAAAAGTGGTAATAAATAAATTCTATGAAAATTAACCAATGAAAATCAGACAATGCTTTTGAATTGTGGTTCAACAGAATTATTTTAAAAACAAACTCATGAAACAGGCTGGACAAAAATGATGGTACCCTTAACTTAATATTTTGTTTCACAACCTTTTGAGACAATCACTGCAATCAAACAATTTCTGTAACTGTCAATGAGACTTCTTGCACCTCTCAGCAGGTATTTTGGCCCACTCCTCATGAGCAAACTGTTCCAGTTGTCTCAGGTTTGAAGGGTGCCTTCTCCAGACGGCATGTTTCAGCTCCTTCCACAGATGTTCAATAGGATTTAGATCAGGGCTCACAGAAGGCCACTTTAGAATAGTCCAATGTTTTGCTCTTAGCCATTTTTGGGTGTTTTAGCTGTGTGTTTTGGGTCATTATCCTGTTGTAAGACCCATGACCTGCGACTGAGACCAAGCTGTCTGACACTGGGCAGCACATTTCTCTCTAGAATACCTTGATAATCTTGAGATTTCATTGTACCCTACACAGATTAAAGACACCCTGTGCCAGATGCAGCAAAGCAGCCCCACAACATAACAGAACCTCCTCCATGTTTCACAGTAGGGACAGTGTTCTTTTCTTGGTATGCTTCATTTTTGCGTCTGTCAACATAGAGCTGATGTGCCTTGCCAAAAAGTTCCAGTTTTGTCTCGTCTGTCAATAGGACATTCTCCCAGAAGCTTTGTGGCTTGTCAACATGCAGTTTGGCAAATTCTAGTCTGGCTTTTTTATGATTTGTTTTCAACAGTGGTGTCCTCCTTGGTCGTTTCCCATGAAGTCCACTTTGGCTCAAACAACGACAGATGGTGCGACCTGACACTGATGTACCTTGACCTTGGAGTTCACCATGAATGTGTTTAGAAGTTGTTCTGGGTTCTTTTGTTACCATTCGTATTATCCGTCTCCTCCTGCGGTCACGTCCAGGAAGGTTGGCTACAGTCCCGTGGACCTTAGATTTCTGAATAATATGTGCAACTTTAGTCACAGAAACATCAAGCTGATTGGAGATGGTCTTATAGCCTTTACCTTTAACATGCTTGTCAAGAAATTTTCTTTCTAATCTCCTGAGACAACTCTCTCCTTTGCTTCCTCTGGTCCATGTTTAGTGTGGTACACACCATGTCACCAAACAGCACAGTGACTACTTGTCACCCTTTAAATAGGTCCGACTGACTGATTACAAGTTTGTAGACACCTGTGATGTTAATTAGTAGACACATCTTGGTTGAACATGTCCCTATGGTCACATTTTTTTCAATCTTTTCTAGAGGTACCATCATTTTTTTCCAAGCCTGTTTCATGAATTTGTTTTTTAAAGTAATTCTGTTGAACCACAATTCAAAAGCATTGTCTGATTTTCATTGGTTAATTTTCATAGTTTTTTTTTTATTTATTACCACTTTTGTCAGATTCAAGTTATTTATGTGACTATTGTGGGTTTTTCTTTCATTAACAGAGGAATAAATGCTCGGACACGAGCTGGAGCCGCCGCCGCCGACCAACAATTTTGTCCACGGCTGTAGGTACTGTATAGGCTCCTCTTGGCAAAGTAAATCTGTTATGGCAAAGTAAGGGTGACATATCTCTGTTCTACTTAGCTAGCTGCCTGACAGGACATGTGGGGGGAGGGAGCCATCAGAAACATCAGATAGCCCCAGTGCACTTCTAATGACGTGCTCCGAACTCACATCCATCAGCCTACAGCATCCCACCTTATTACACAGCAATGTAGCCGCTAGTTTGGCCATGTCCTCTGCCTCCCACTAGAACACCCGACAAAAGCCATCCTCATCTTCGACCCCAGGGCCTCAGGGTGGAAAAGACCCCAGGGCAAGCCACGCACAAGATGGTTTGATGTAGTGGAAAGAGAACTCCAACAACTTGGAATCGCTGTTGACAATGCAGAGGAGCAAGCCCAAAACTGGAAGAGTTGGCATGCACTGATTAACCTGATTGGCTCTATGCATGGTGATGGCCACCAGCCCTCACCCCTCAGGAGTTGCAAGTCAGTAGTAAGGCATAACCTTTAAAAGGCGCTTCATGCTCGAAAACCCTCCAATGTGGCTGAATTATAACAATTCCGCAAAGATGAGTGGGCCAAAATTCCTCCACAGCATTGTAAAAGACGCATTGCCAGTTATTGCAAATGCTTGACAGCAGTTGTCTCTACTCAGGGTGGCCCAACCAGTTATTAGGTTTAGGGGGCAATCACTTTTTCACACAGGGCCATGTAGGTGTGGATTTTTTTTCCCCTTAATAATAAACATCTTCATTTAAAAACAGCATTTTGTCTTTACTTGTGTTATCTTTGTCTAATATTTAAATTTCTTTGATGATCTGATACATTTAAGTATGACAAATATACAAAAGAATGAGAAATCAGGAAGGGGGCAAAGACATTTTCACACCACTGCATCTATCTATCTATCTATCTATCTGTCTATTGCTTAATTACAAGCCTTGTCACTATAAGAGAGAAGAAAGGAGGTAAAGAAAAATTCAAAAAAAAAAGCAAAACCAATGTCAAAGGGTTAATTAATCATGATGCTGATTTAAAGTCAGATTGCCCAGCCCTAGCCCAAAACACTATCTGCATGGGGAACATATCACCACTTTCCCCAGAAACTGCATCCTGATGTCAGCTGTCCCCAGCACCAAGCAAGCAGTGGATATAGAAATCTGCCTGTGTTGAACTGAGAAAAGCATGTCTGCCCTGAAAACAATCTCCTTCACGGGAGTATGTGTCTGATGAGAAACGTCTCTGATAAGTGGCTGTCTCATTTTCAAACCAATCCCAACACCAACACCAAAAGCATCAAGCAAGCTCTTGGTCTGAGCTGAGCAAACTGCAACTCACATGGACATACAGTTGTGCTCCCCGGAGCAAATGAATGTGTGTTCATGTCTTTCCACTGACTTTTTATGTAATCATGGCACATTTCACACTAAGTATGAACAAATTGCAAGTCTAAATTATCATTAAATATGTCATAGTAGGCTACAGTGTGTCATTTTATACCATTTTAGATTCTTGTGGTTCAGCAAGATTTTTTCAATATAAAAAGGGTTCTGTGGCTCTAAAAAAAAGGTTGAAAAGCACTGTTCTAGGCAGTAATCTTTAGTTAGTTACTTGAGGTGAAGTAAAATATGAAAAACTGCTGAAAATCTGAGAGAAAAAACTTTCAAGACTGTCTAATAAAAATGTCCTGCAGTATGTAATCGTTTAAAGCTGGGTTCACACTCTAACGTTTTGACCGACTTTTACTGACGTTTTGAAAAATCAGAAATATCAGTCCAAAAGTTGGTGAAATTATGTTTGTGAGCAGTTGTTTTTTTTTTTTTTTTTTTAAATCCAGCACACACCAACTTTTACAAACTTTACAAACTTTTACAAACTTTTGCTAGCTTTTGCCAGCGTTCCATTCAGCGTTGTCAAACTTTTGCCAACTTGGGCTAGCGTATGTGTAGCAAATGCCAACTTAGGTTAACTTAAGCTAAGAATACTCAGTGCAGTTCAGCTGACATCAGCGTCAGGTGACACTCATATAAAGATCAGCATTTGTGGAGGTTTCCTGCAATTCTGGATCTGCTTTTTTGAGTGGATTCATACTACAAGGTCTGGACCAAGTTTTACTGACGTTGTGGCAAACGTCTGGCTCTGCTTGCAAAAGTTGATAAAGTTAATGATAGTTGGTGTTTGTTGGCAAAAGCTGTATTCGTTCAGAATTATCAGCATGCTGCAAATTTGGAGGCGTTTGGAAATAAACAGTGAAAGTTGTGCTAAGTTTTAAAAAGTTCCTGAGCAATGGGCTAAGTTATGCAGAGTTCATCTATGTCAGCCTAAGTTAAGCGCCACTGGCAAACATTGACTGAAATGCTGGTGAAAACAGATGTTTTTAGATCTAAACTCAGTTCAGACATGCACAAATGAAAGAGAAACAGAGAGAAGGGGGAATTTAAAAAAGAAAATATATATGTAAAAGGACAATGTACAGTATTTGTTTGGTGATAACATGGTGTGTATGACACGTTTTTTAATTCTTTAAAATCTACAGGATATATACACTACCGTTCAAAAGTTTGGGGTCACCCAGACAATTATTTTGTGTTTTCCATGAAAAGTCACACTTAGTTACCACCATGAGTTGTAAAATGAATAGAAAATATAGTCAAGACATTGACAAGGTTAGAAATAATGATTTGTATTTGAAATAATAATTTTTTCCTTCAAACTTTGCTTTCGTCAAAGAATCCTCCATTTGCAGCAATTACAGCATTGCAGACCTAACATGATTGTACAAGGGTTTTCTAATCATCCATTAGCCTTCTGACGCAATGAGCAAACACATTGGACCATTAGAACACTGGAGTGATAGTTGCTGGAAATGGGCCTCTATACACCTATCTAGATATTGCACCAAAAAACAGACATTTGCAGCTAGAATAGTCATTTACCACATTAGCAATGTATAGAGTGTATTTCTGATTAGTTTAAAGTTATCTTCATTGAAAAAAAGTGCTTTTCTTTCAAAAATAAGGAAATTTCTAAGTGACCCCAAACTTTTGAACGGTAGTGTATATATATGCATTTGATTAGTTTTTTTTTGTTTTTTTTTTTTTTTGTGGGTTTGCTCCAGGTGATGGGTGTGATTTGAGGTTTTGTTTTTCTTTGCAGTGTTATTTTTTCTACCACTAGGCTGTGCTGTTGCACAAATGTGTATTTTGCCAGTATGGATTACTGCAGGGGTCACCAGCTAAAACTGCAAGAGGTCCGATAAGTCAATCCTCCTCCACAGCCAAGGTCCAAGCTCGGTGTGGGAATCTTTAGGCACCTCATGACTCGATTATGATTCAGAAATACAATTTGATTCTAAAACCAGTCTCAATGCATCTTGATGCATTGTTTTTTTTCTGTTCAGGATTTTTCCGTCTCACAGTGTGACAACTTGGTCCTTTTAATGTAAAGTATTTGCAATGACCTATGAATTTACTTCCAACATCTTTTATTAAAACAAATGGAAGAGAAATCTGGCTCATGGACAAATTTATCTCAAAATGTGCTTTTAAAAACTGCCATCATTTCATGGACATTCTTTCAGAAGACCAGAGCTTTCTACAGACAGGCCAGGATCATTTAACTTGCTTTCACACATTATTTTATTAAGCTCATGTTTTAGCTGTATTTAGCTCTGTATTAATTTTTAAATTTTAAAATTTAAAATTTTAAATTTTTTAAATTTTTAAATCAATTTCAAACAAAATATGTAATTTATTTTTTTTTTTTTAATACAGGAGAACACTAAATGTGTTTGTTGACTCCAAATACAGTAAATAGGTCTAAAATTCTAAAATCCAAAACTAAAATCCTAAAAATGTTTTCCATGAGAACACAAACTAACTTTTATTACATTTTTTAAAAAGATTAATATCTAAAAAACAAAATTTCACAAAAAGTCCACCTCTATACAATATTTTCAATGTAGAAAAAACTGCTTCAAACTAAGACAAAAAAAAATGTCCACAATATATAATTCCGTACTACTAGAATTCCTCCAACATTTCTGTGTTAGATGGAGCTATAACTCTGCATACAGAAAAAGTGGAGGTGGAACTTTTCATGTTCAGTAACACACGGAGCTTTTACGTGATATTGAAGACTACGAAAACAGCCTCCATAACCAGCGACCTCACCACTGCATTCCAGCACGGACTACTCTGGGCAGAATAGAAGAAGGAGTACCCCAGTAAATACATTCAATTTCACAACAGTGCTTCATTTTGTGGATACAGTGTCATAAATTCCTGCTAAAGCGGAAAAAGGCACCAAATGCAGGCTGTCATTTAGCAGATTTATTAATAGAATGAAACTGATAAACAGAAACTTATGAAAGAAAAGAAACCCAGGTTAGCAAAATAACCATGGCTAAGGTAAGCGATAAGCCTGCTAAACCTGGAGACAATCTCACAAACAGGTAAGTTGAGATAGCACAGTTAAGGTGAGGGCATCGCCAACTAACCTGGAGAATCAATGGTGCACGAAGCACAGAAAACAAATGACTTACGTGACAAAGTGAGGAGGAAACAGGAGCTTAAAGTAGGATGCTGCGCTGAACAAAAATGTGCAGCCCCTTAAACAATGAACTAAACAAACAATACACAACAGGTGTGGGCACCTGAACGGGCAGGAGAGAGCGAGGATAACTGATTGGGATAAGCTGAGGCCGTTAGAGGTAGGCAAACCACACTGACAGCTGACAGGGCACGCCCATACAAAGCTTCACACCCACTAACAGCTGCCAACAGTAAAAAAGACTAAACTGGAATATAAAGAACAAAAACAACAAACCAAGGTGTGATTATACAATCAGTACAGAAAAATAAAATTATAACATAAACCCAATTTATGATTAAATTTTTTGTAAATGTTGGTCCTGAATTAGCAAAATCAATAGTGACAACAGAAACAAACAACAGTGGTTCTGTAAATGAAATAGAAGATAGAAATCCAAACACAATCTTTTTGGGTGCAGTTACTGAAAAGGAAATTATCGAGACTGTGAGTAAATTTAAGAACAAAAAATCAACGGACTGGAATGAAATTGACATGACAATAGTGAAAAAAGTAATTGAAGGAATTGTTAAGCCACTCACCCACAACTGTAACCTGTCATTTCAAACTGGTAAATTTCCAAACAAAATGAAAATAGCAAAAGTAATACCTCTATACAAAATAGGAAACAGTCATTGTTTCACAAATTACAGGCCAGTCTCTTTACTCTCACAATTCTCCAAAATACTTGAAAAAATCTTCACTAAGAGACTGGATGATTTCATTGAAAAACACAACCTCCTTACAGACAGCCAGTATGGTCTTAGAGCAGATAAATCTACATCTTTGGCACTGATCGAACTTATAGAAGAAATTACTAGTTGTATAGATAAAAAAAAAAGTTTGCTGTTGGAGTATTTATAGATTTAAAGAAAGCTTTTGACACCATTGATCACAGAATACTACTAAGGAAACTGGAAAGATATGGGATAAGAGGGGTCGGACTGAGTTGGGTGGAAAGTTATTTAAGTAACAGAAAACAATTTGTACAAATTGGTGAGCACAAATCACCCTTCATGGACATCACTTGTGGTGTGCCCCCGGGGTCAGTTTTGGGACCCAAACTCTTTATTTTGTATATAAATGACATATGCCAAGTATCAAACATTCTGAAATTTATTTTGTTTGCGGATGACACAAATATCCTTTGCACTGGTGAGAATTTGCAGCAGGTTTTAGAGGTGGTCACAACTGAAATGAAAAAGTTAACGCAGTGGTTCGACAAAAATAAATTATCTCTAAATCTTAAAAAAACCCCAAAGATTATGTTGTTTGGAAATTATAAACTAAATCATGAAATAATGGTAACGATAGATGATACCAGAATAGAAACAGTACAGGAAAATAAGTTTCTGGGGGTGACGCTAGACAATAAAATCTGCTGGAAACCTCACATCAGTCACATTGGGCCAAGTTGGCAAAATGTATAGGCATACTGGGGAAGACGAGACACATCTTGGACTATAAATCATTGGTCTTACTGTACAATTGACTGTTTCTACCTTATCTTAATTACTGTGTAGAAGTCTGGGGAAACACCTATAAGACCAACCTACAGTCAATATGCACATTACAAAAAAGAGCTATAAGGATAATAAATAATGTAGGATATAGAGACCATACCAGTTTGTTGTTTTTAAAGTCACATGTCATAAAGTTCATTGATTTAGTTAAATTTAAGACAGCACAAGTAATGTACAGGGCAATTAATAATCAACTCCCATCTAATATACAAAAAATATTTTTAAAAAAGAGACAATGATCATAATTTGAGAGGAGACTTAAACTTTACAAAACCCAAGATACGAACAACCAAGAAAAGTATGTGCATATCTGTCTGTGGGGTAGATTTGTGGAACAGTCTGGAGCCGGAACTGAAACTATGTACAAACAGAAATCAATTCAAAAAGAGGTATAAACATTATTTGCTGAAAGGATATGTGTTAGAAGGGTAGTATTTATATGTACGATTCACTATGCTCACTCTGGGACATTATGGGACACTATGGAATGGTGGGTGGGACAGCACTGTGTATATCTGTGTTGTTTGAGGCTGGTTTTGATGTATGGACATCAATGTATGTTAGGATGGATGGGTGTTAATGTTGATATGTACAAAATACAGTTAATTGTTTACTTGGGGTCTTAAATGTGGTAATTTGTATATAATTTACAAGGGTGTATTTATGGAAAAGAGGAGATGGAATTAAGTGTTCACTTCTTCCTTCTCCCTTTCGAACACTGTATACTGTTACTTTATTGCATTTGTCATTTGTTTTGTTTTTGTTATACTTTTTTGTTTGAAATAAAGTATCTATCTATCTATCTATCTATCTATCTATCTATCTATCTATCTACAAACAGAAAAATGGCAATTGAAATAATATAAAAAGGACATACAGGCGTGGACAAAATTGTTGGTACCCCTCTGTTAATGAAAGAAAAACCCACAATGGTCACAGAAATAAATTGAATCTGACAAAAGTGGTAATAAATAAAAATTCTATGAAAATTAACCAATGAAAATCAGACAATGCTTTTGAATTGTGGTTCAACAGAATTATTTAAAAAAAAAAAAAATCATGAAACAGGCCTGGACAAAAATGATGGTACCCCTAGAAAAGATTGAAAATAATGTGACCATAGGGACATGTTCAACCAAGATGTGTCCTCTAAATAACCTCACAGGTGTCTACAAACTTCTTATCAGTCAGTCGGCCTTTTTAAAGGGTGACAAGTAGTCACTGTGCTGTTTGGTGACATGGTGTGTACCACACTAAACATGGACCAGAGGAAGCAAAGGAGAGAGTTGTCTCAGGAGATTAGAAAGAAAATTATAGACAAGCATGTTAAAGGTAAAGGCTATAAGACCATCTCCAAGCAGCTTGATGTTCCTGTGACTACAGTTGCACATATCATTCAGAAATTTAAGATCCACGGGACTGTAGCCAACCTCTCTGGATGTGGCCGCAGGAGGTAATGGATAATACGAATGGTAACAAAAAAGCCCAGAACAACCTCTAAACACATTCATGGTGAACTCCAAGGTCAAGGTACATCAGTGTCAGATTGCACCGTCCGCCGTTGTTTGAGCCAAAGTGGACTTCAAGGGAGACGACCAAGGAGGACACCACTGTTGAAAACAAATCATAAAAAAGCCAAACTGGAATTTGCCAAACTGCATGTTGACAAGCCACAAAGCATCTGGGAGAATGTCCTATGGACAGATGAGACAAAACTGGAATTTTTTTGCAAGGCACATCAGCTCTATGTTCACAGACGCAAAAATGAAGCATACCAAGAAAAGAACACTGTCCCTACTGTGAAACATGGAGGAGGTTCTGTTATGTTGTGGGGCTGCTTTGCTGCGTTTGGCACAGGGTGTCTTGAATCTGTGCAGGGTACAATGAAATCTCAAGACTATCAAGGTATTCTAGAGAGAAATGTGCTGCCCAGTGTCAGACAGCTTGGTCTCAGTCGCAGGTCATGGGTCTTGCAACAGGAAAATGACCCAAAACACACAGCTAAAAACACCCAAGAATGGCTAAGACCGAAACATTGGACTATTCTAAAGTGGCCTTCTATGAGCCCTGATCTAAATCCTATTGAACATCTGTGGAAGGAGCTGAAACATGCCGTCTGGAGAAGGCACCCTTCAAACCTGAGACAACTGGAGCAGTTTGCTCATGAGGAGTGGGCCAAAATACCTGATGAGAGGTGCAGAAGGCTCATTGACAGTTACAGAAATCATTTGATTGCAGTGATTGCCTCAAAAGGTTGTGCAACAAAATATTAAGTCAATGGTACCATCATTTTTGTCCAGGCCTGTTTCATGAGTTTCCATCCATCCATCCATCCATCTTCTACCGCTTTTCCGGAGGTCCGGGTCGCGGAGGCAGCAGTTCAAGCAGAGAAGCCCAGACTTCCCTCTCCCCAGCCACCTGCTCCAGCTCTTCAGAGGGGATACCAAGGCGTTCCCAGACCAGCTGGGAGACATAGTCTCTCCACCGAGTCCTGGGTCTGCCCCGGGGTCTCCTCCCAGTGGGACGTGCCTGAAACACCTCAAGTGGAAGGCGTCCAGGAGGCATCCTAATCAGATGCCCATACCACCTCAACTGACTCCTTTCAATGTGGAGGAGCAGCGGTTCTACTCTGAGCCTCTCCCGGATGACTGAGCTCCTCACCCTATCTCTGAGGGTGAGTCCAGCAATCCTACGGAGAAAGCTCATTTCAGCCGCTTGTATCCGCGATCTCGTTCTTTCGGTCATTACCCAAAGCTCGTGACCATAGGTGAGAGTAGGAACGTAGATTGACTGGTAAATCGACAGCTTTACCTTAGAACTAAGCTCCCTCTTCACCACAACAGACCGGTACAACGTCCGCATCACTGCAGATGCTGCTCCAATCCGTCTGTCGATCTCTCGCTCCATTTTCCCCTCACTCGTGAACAAAACCCCAAGATACTTAAACTCCTCCTTAAGTATCTTGTTTCATGAGTTTGTTTTTTAAAATAATTCTGTTGAACCACAATTCAAAAGCATTGTCTGATTTTCACTGGTTAATTTTCATAGACTTTTTATTTATTACCACTTTTGTCAGATTCAAGTTATTTCTGTGACCATTGTGGGTTTTTCTTTCATTAACAGAGGGGTACAAACAATTTTGTCCACGTCTGTAAGTGCAACGTATACAGTGGTGTGAAAAAGTATTTGCCCCCTTCCTGATTTCTCATTTTTTTTGTATGTTTGTCACACGTAAATGTTTCAGATCATCAAACAAATTTAAATATTAGACAAAGATAACACAAGTAAAGACACAATACAGTTTTTAAATGAAGGTGTTTATTATTAAGGGTAAAAAAATCCAAACCTACATGGCCCTTTGTGAAAAAGTGATTGCCCCCTAAACCTAATAACTGGTTGGGCCACCCTTACCAGCAACAATTGCAATCAAGCGCTTGCAATAACTGGCAATAAGTCTTTTACAGCACTGTGGAGGAATTTTGGCACACTCATCTTTGCAGAACTGTTGTATTCCAGCCACATTGGAGGGTTTTCAAGTATGAACTGCCTTTTTAAGGTCATTCCACAGCATCTCAATCGGATTCAGGTCAGGACTCTGATGAGACCACTCCAAAGTCTTCATTTTGTTTTTCTTAAGTCATTCAGAAGTGGACTTGCTGATGTGTTTTGAATCATTGTCCTGTTGCAGAACCCAAGTGCGCTTCAGCTTAAGGTCACGAACAGATGGCCGGACATTCTCCTTCAGGATTTTTTTTGTATATAGCAGAATTCATGCTTCCATTTCCACAGCAAGTCTTCCAGGTCTTGAAGCAGCAAAACAGCCCCAGACTATCACACTTCCACTACCATTACACTACCACCACCATATTTCACTGTTGGGATGATGTTCCTTTTCTGAAATTCTATTACTTTTACGCTGGATGTAATGGGACACACACCTTCCAAAAAGTTCAACTTTTGTCTCGTCAGTCCACAGAGTATTTTCCCAAAAGTCTTGGGGATCATCAAGATTTTTTCTGGTAAATCTGAAACGAGCCTGTGTGTTCTTTTTGCTCAGCAGCGGTTATCGTTTTGGAACTCTGCCATGCAGGCCATTTTTGCCCAGTCTCTTTCTTATGGTGGAGTAATGGACACTGCCCTTAACTGAGGCAAGTGAGGCCTGCAGTTCTTTGGATGTTGTTGTGGGGTCTTTTGTGACCGCTTGGATGAGTCGTCACTGTGTTCTTGGTGTAATTTTGGTCGGCCGGCGACTCCTGGGAAGGTTTCACCACAGTTCCATGTTTTCACCATTTGTGGATAATGGCTGTCACTGTGGTTCGCTGGAGTCCCAAAGCTTTAGAAACGGCTTTATAACCTTTTCCAGACTGATAGATCTCAATTACTTCATGTCTCATTTATTCCTGAATTTCTTTAGATCACAGCATGATGTCTAGCTTTTGAGGATCTTTTGGTCTACTTCACTTTGTCAGGCAGGTCCTATTTAAGTGATTTCTTGATTGAGGGCAGGTGTGGCAGTAATCAGGAATGGGTGTGGCTTGAGAAATTGAACTCATCTTTCCAAAGATGTGATCATCCACAGTTAATTAATGTATTAACAGGGGGGCAATCACTTTTTCACACAGGTCCATGTAGGTTTGGATTTTTTTTACCCTTAATAATAAACACCTTCATTTAAAAACTGCATTTTGTCTTTACTTGTGTTATCTTTGTCTAATATTTAAATTTATTTGATGATCTGGAATATTTAAGTGTGACAGACATACAAAAAAATGAGAAATCAGGAAGGGGGCAAACACTTTTTCACACCACTGGTAAATGAACAGGCAGAAAATACCATGAAACCGAGTCTGATAATCTCAAGTCCTTGGCTCATTACATACAGACCTCAAAACAAAGCATGTCTGTCACACAGTGGTGTGAAAAAGTGTTTGTCTGCTTTCTGATTTCTCTTATTTTTTTGTATGTTTCCATCCATCCATCCATCTTCTACCGCTTTTCCGGAGGTCCGGGTCGCGGAGGCAGCAGTTCAAGCAGAGAAGCCCAGACTTCCCTCTCCCCAGCCACCTGCTCCAGCTCTTCAGAGGGGATACCAAGGCGTTCCCAGACTAGCTGGGAGACATAGTCTCTCCACCGAGTCCTGGGTCTGCCCCGGGGTCTCCTCCCAGTGGGACGTGCCTGAAACACCTCAAGTGGGAGGCGTCCAGGAGGCATCCTAATCAGATGCCCATACCACCTCAACTGACTCCTTTCAATGTGGAGGAGCAGCGGTTCTACTCTGAGCCTCTCCCGGATGACTGAGCTCCTCACCCTATCTCTGAGGGTGAGTCCAGCAATCCTACGGAGAAAGCTCATTTCAGCCGCTTGTATCCGCGATCTCGTTCTTTCGGTCATTACCCAAAGCTCGTGACCATAGGTGAGAGTAGGAACGTAGATTGACTGGTAAATCGACAGCTTTGCCTTAGAACTAAGCTCCCTCTTCACCACAACAGACCGGTACAATGTCCGCATCACTGCAGATGCTGCTCCAATCCGTCTGTCGATCTCTCGCTCCATTTTCCCCTCACTCGTGAACAAGACCCCAAGATACTTAAACTCCTCCACTTGGGGCAGGAGCCTGTCCCCAACCCTGAGAGGACAATCCACCTTTTTCCGGCTGAGGACCATGGACTCGGACTTGGAGGTGCTGATTCTCATCCCAGCCGCTTCACACTCAGCGGCAAACCGTCCCAGCAAGAGCTGTAGGTCATTGCTGGATGAAGCCAACAGGACAACATCATCTGCAAACAACAGAGATGAGATCCTGTGGTCACCAAGCATGACACCCTCCATTCCCTGGCTGCGCCTAGAAATCCTGTCCATAAAAATTATGAACAGGACCGGTGACAAAGGGCAGCCCTGGCGGAGTCCAACTCTCACTGGGAATGACTCCGACCGAGTGTTGGCAATGCGAACTAAACTCTCACAACGGTCGTACAGAGACCGAATAGCTCGTAACAACAAGCCCGATACCCCATACTCCCGAAGCACCCCCCACAAAAATCCACGAGGGACGCGGTCAAATGCCTTCTCCAAGTCCACAAAACACATGTAAACTGGTTGGGCAAACTCCCACGAACCCTCAAGAATTCTCGAGAGGGTAAAGAGCTGGTCCGATGTGCCACGGCCAGGACGAAAACCACATTGCTCCTCCTGAATCCGAGGTTCGACCAACGGCCGGACTCTCCTCTCCAATACCTTGGCATAGACCTTCCCAGGGAGGCTGAGGAGTGTGATCCCTCTAAAGTTGGAGCACACCCTCCGGTCCCCTTTTTTGAAGAGAGGAACCACCACCCCGGTTTGCCATGCCAAAGGCACTGCCCCCGACCTCCACGCAATGTTGCAGAGGCGTGTCAACCATGACAACCCAACAACATCCAGGGCCTTGAGGTACTCGGGGCGAATCTCGTCCACCCCCGGGGCCCGGCCACCAAGGAGATTTTTAACCACCTTGGCGACCTCAGCCCCTGTGATAGGCGAGTCATCCCTCTCGTCCCCAAACCCTGCTTCCTCTGTGGAAGGCGTATCAGTGGGATTGAGGAGATCCTCGAAGTATTCCTTCCACCGCCCGACGATATCCCCAGTTGAAGTCAACAGTGTCCCATCCGCACCATACACAGTGTGGACGGGGAGCTGCTTTCCCCTCCTGAGCCGCCGAACAGTTTGCCAGAATCTCTTTTGTATGTTTGTCACACTTAAATGTTTCAGATCATCAAACAAACTTAAATATTAGACAAAGATAACACAAGTAAAGACAAAATACAGTTTTTAAATGAAGGTGTTAACTATTAGGAGAGTAAAAAGTCCAAACCAACATGGACCTGTGTGAAAAAGGGATTGCCCCCTAAACCTAATAACTGGTTGGGCCACCCTTAGCAGCAACAACTGCAATCAAGTGTTTGCCATAACTGGCAATGAGTCTTTTACATCACTGTGGAGGAATTTTGGCACACTCATCTTTGCAGAATTGTTATAATTCAGCCACATTGGAGAGTTTTCGATCATGAACTGCCTTTTGAAGGTCATGCCACAGCGTCTCAATCAGATTAAGGTCAGGAATTTGACTAGGCAACTCCAAAGTCTTCATTTTGTTTTTCTTAAGCCATTTAGAGGTGGACTTGCTGGTGTGCTTTGGATCATTGTCCTGCTGCAGAACCCAAGTGCGCTTCAGCTTGAGGTCACAAACAGATGGCCGGACATTCTCCTTCAGGAATTTTTGGTAGACAGTGTGGGGAGACTTGAATAACGAAACCGAATTGCCTTTAATTTCAGTTTATTTCAAGTAACCATTCCACTGTCTGCTCTCATTCCTGAGCAGCAAACAAAGAGAGTCAACACACCAAAGTTCTCTCATTTAAACATTCTCACATCAAACCATTTCCCTCGCGGGGGAAATCACACATCTATCTCAAAATCTCTTTATTCACATTCATTAGCCTTTTATTTACATAACTCCCCCTTCTCTCCTCTCGAGCCTCAGTGGTCAGGAAGTCTTCTGTCCCCTGTCCTCCTCAGGGGGTCCAGGCTCTGTGGCTCCGCACTGCAGGGGGCTGGCTCTCCTTCATCGTGGTTAAATCACATATGCAGTGTCCAACATATACATGTCTCACAACACAGCCATATAACCCCCCCCAAACGATGAAGAACAGACTAATTCCTAAAATTTAATAGCACCT
This sequence comes from Pholidichthys leucotaenia, assembly GCA_020510985.1. Classification (NCBI taxonomy): domain Eukaryota; kingdom Metazoa; phylum Chordata; class Actinopteri; order Cichliformes; family Pholidichthyidae; genus Pholidichthys; species Pholidichthys leucotaenia. The sequence goes on along the minus strand of CM035845.1, from coordinate 225,349,174 downwards.
TACTCACTACTGAATAATCAACACCAACATTCAGTCTGTGCGCCGCTTGGGCTTCAGCCGTCTGCCGAATCTGCTGTGAGTTGGCCCCGCCTTGCCTGCGGTGCGTTTCTGCTTCGGTTCTGTTGACTGAGGAAGAGAGTGATTAATTGCCCCCTGCGGGGGCCTGCCTCGTCGAGGCGCCACTGCGACCGGTACAGACACGTCCTTCATGACAAAAGCAGGTTTTAGTCTGTCAATACTGACTGTCTCTTTTCTGTCTCCAAAATCTAGCACAAATTGCTTATCACCTGCCTCCAGCACTCGAAATGGCCCTTCGTAAGGTGGTTTGAGCGTTGCTTTAAGGGCTTTGCGCCTGACAAAAACGAAATCGGCATTTTTCAAAGCCTTGGGGACGAAAACTCGTGGAAAAGCGTGATGAACCGGACCCGGGAGCGTGTCTGCCCCCGTGCCGACTAACGGTCCCAGAGCCGAGAGAGGTGGGGGCTCTGGGTGCTCTGGTAAAAACTCGCCCGGCAGCCTCAGAGTTTGTGCGAATACCAGCTCCGCTGGGGAGGCGTCTAAGTCCTCTTTAGGCGCAGAACGCAACCCTAATAAAACCCATGGAAGTTTATTTACCCAATCTGCATCCGTGAGCGACGCTCTGAGTGCTGCCTTCAAAGACCTATGAAAACGCTCGCATAAACCATTGGCCTGAGGGTGGTAAGCCGTAGTGCGGTGAATTTTGGCTCCTAAGCCGTTGGCCATCGCTGACCACAGCTCAGAGAGGAATTGCGGTCCTCTATCGGACGTAATGTCCGACGGAACCCCGAAGCGCGCCACCCAAGCCGTTAAAAAAACGCGAGCCACCTCCGCGGCCGTGGTCGTCGCAAGTGGGACCACTTCCGGCCAACGTGTGGTGCGGTCCACCATTGTCAAAAGATACGTGAACCCCTGTGATGCCGGTAGGGGGCCCACAAGGTCGACGTGCACATGGTTGAACCTTCTGGCCGGAATGCGGAACGGTTCTAACGGGGCTCTTGTGTGCCTGTGAATTTTGGCCCGTTGACAGGAAATGCAGGTTTTTGCCCATTCCTTCACGTGCTTGCGCAGGCACGGCCAAACAAACTTTTCCGCCACTAGTTTCACCGACGCGCGCACCCCCGGGTGCGCCAGTGAGTGGACCGAGTCAAAAACACGGCGGCGCCACGTGGCCGGAACCACTGGACGCGGGCGCCCCGTCGACATGTCGCAGATCAGGGGGGGCATACCGGTTTGTAAACACTTGCTCTCCAGCCTCAACCCTGTTGGTCCAGACTGGAGCGCGCGCACGTCTGCGTCCGCCCCCTGGTCCGCTGCCATGGCTGCGTAATCTATACCCACGTGCACCGGGGCTGCGCGTGCCACCGTGCCACTCTCCTGCGGCGCGGTCACGGTGGCCCATTCTGCCTCTGCGCGTGTTGGGGTCGTGAACGCGCGTGAGAGACAATCCGCTACTACATTGAATTTGCCCGCGATGTGCCTAATGTCAGTGGTAAATTCCGAGATTGCGGCCAGCTGCCTCTGCTGCCTGCCGGACCACGGATCTGAAATTTTGGCCATGGCGTATGTGAGTGGCTTGTGGTCCACATAAGCGGTGAAGCACCGTCCTTCCAGCCAGAACTGGAAATGACGAATAGCCAAATGCAGCGCCAACAGTTCTCTGTCAAATGCGCTGTATTTTCGTTCAGCCGCGCTTAAAGATTTGCTAAAGAAAGCCAAAGGCTGCCAAACTCCGGCTACCTGTTGCTCAATAACGGCCCCTATAGCTAAATCTGAAGCGTCTGTCGTCAGCGCGATACGTGCTGCAGGGTCTGGGTGGGCCAGGAGCGCAGCGTCAGCCAAGGCTTTTTTAACCTCTGTGAACGCGCGCTCCCGCTCCGGGGACCATTCGACCGCCTGGGTCGGTTTTTGTTTTTTGAGCGCGGCATATAACGGTTGCATGATTTGAGCTGCGTGGGGCAGGAATCAGTTATAAAAATTCACCATCCCCAAGAATTCCTGTAGTGATTTGACCGTTTGTGGACGGGGAAAATCCGCTACCGCGCGTACTTTCTCTGGTAACGGAACCGCTCCCTCCGGGGAGACGCGGTGACCCAAAAAATCAATCCGCTCGACGCCGAACTGGCACTTGGCTGGGTTAACTATTAAGCCGTGCTCTCCCAGCCTCCTAAAAACTGCTGTGAGGTGCGTTTCGTGTTCGTCCTCTGAAGTACTCGCGACCAAAATGTCGTCGAGGTACACAAACACGAAAGGGAGATCGCGTAACACGGCATCCATCATCCGCTGAAATGTTTGCGCCGCCCCTTTGAGACCAAACGGCATGCGTAAAAATTCGAAAAGTCCGAACGGGGTTATTACCGCTGTTTTAGGAATGTCCTCCGGTTGGACCGGGACTTGGTGATAGCCGCGAACTAGATCAATCTTTGAAAAAATGCGCGCCCCCGCCAGGTGCACCGAAAAATCCTGAATGTGCGGGATGGGATAACGATCGTGCGCCGTAGCGTTGTTTAGCCTGTGGTAATCCCCGCACGGTCTCCAGGAGCCATCGGCTTTCGGTACCATGTGCGGCGGCGAAGCCCACGGGCTCTTCGACCTACGAACGATGCCCAGCCTCTCCAGGCTGGCGAACTCCTCGCGCGCAATGGCGAGCTTAACTGCATCCAAGCGCCGAGCTTTTGCAAACACGGGAGGACCAGACGTGGGGATAAAGTGTTTCACCCCGTGCTTCGCGACCGTCGCTGAAAAAGTGGGCACAGTGAGCGCTGGAAATTGGGTGAGGAGTGTGTGAAACTTACCACCTGCTGTAGCGACGTGGGTCTGTACTGGTGACGGGGACACTCGAGCTGAACAGGGGAGAGAGTAAAAAGAGAGTGCATTTACCAGCCGTCTATTAGCAAGATCAACTAACAGATTGTGTGAACACAAAAAATCCGCGCCCAACATGTTGAAACTCACCGCCGCTATCACAAAAGTCCATTCATATGTGCGGCCATGTAAGCACAAAGGCAAGGTCCTTCTCCCGTAGGTGTTGATGTTCGAGCCATTTGCCGCTGTAGCTCCGCTACCGTGGGGTCCAGCCACCCGGTCCGCGTATGTTGGGGTGATGAAGCTCACTTGTGCTCCGGTGTCGATGAGGAACTCTCGTCCGGAGCGCGCATCCGTGATGTAGAGCAGCTTGTTGCGTTCTCCGAGGGTCGAAGCTGCTAGCGACCCCCGGTCTTGCCGTTTCCCGAACTCCTGAAGATGCAGGGCGGCACACACCTGCGTGCCTTCTCTGCGAACCTCCGATGGTAAAAGCAGAGATCTTCTCCTCCGCTGTGTCGTGCCCGCGCCTCTGCCGCCGGGCTATTGGCTCCACCTCGTCGCGGCCGTGTTGCCGCCGTCGTCGGCCAGTCTGGTTCTGCCGCCTCTGGCTCCCCGCTGTCTCGGGTCGCCGCTGTGGTTGCTTGCCCGCCGCAGGCGTCCAGGATCCCATCTGCCTCCTGGGCCAGCTCCCGGAACTCCTCCAGGGTGTGACACTTTTTGCCGGCCAGCGTGCTTCTCGCATGCGCCGGGAGGTTGGAGAGGAAGATGAACTGAAAAATGAAATCATCGTTGTCCAACCCTCTCAGCTGTATCATCTCCTCCATCAGGGCGCTCGGCCTGTGTCCACCTTGGTCTAGCAAAGACAGGATCCTCCTCGCCCTCACTTCAGCCGAGGGGGTGAAAAACTTGATGAGGGTGGATTTCAGCTTGCCGTACCTGTCGGTCGCGGGTGGCTGCTCCACCAAGCTTTGCACGCACCGAGCTGTGCTGTTGTCCAGTTTAGCGATGACATGGTGGAACTTAGTGTCATCCACCGTTACTCCTGCGAGCGCGAACTGCGACTCTGCTTGCAGAAACCACGACTGTGGGTTATCCTGCCAGAAATCAGGCAGCTTAACGGCCACTGCGCTCGCCAGCTCTGAGCGCTGTGAGTCCGGGACCCTGAGAATTTCTTCGTTCATTCTCAACGTCGTCAGTCACCAATGTGGGGAGACTTGAATAACAAAACCGAATTGCCTTTAATTTCAGTTTATTTCAAGTAACCATTCCACTGTCTGCTCTCATTCCCGAGCAGCGAACAAAGAGAGTCAACACACCAAAGTTCTCTCATTTAAACATTCTCACATCAAACCATTTCCCTAGTTTAGTTTTCAGTTGCTGATTGTGGTTCATGCATATGTTACTGTTTCTCTCCACATTTCTTAACAAAGAAGAATTGTTAAGAAATTCTTAACAATTTCTGCGGGGGAAATCACACATCTATCTCAAAATCTCTTTATTCACATTCATTAGCCTTTTATTTACATAACTCCCCCTTCTCTCCTCTCGAGCCTCAGTGGTCAGGAAGTCGTCTGTCCCCTGTCCTCCGCAGGGGGTCCAGGCTCTGTGGCTCCGCACCGCAGGGGGCTGGCTCTCCTTCATCGTGGTTAAATCACATATGCAGTGTCCAACATATACATGTCTCACAACACAGCCATAGACAGCAGAATTCATGGTTCCATTTACCACAGCAAGTCTTCCAGGTCCTGAAGCAGCAAAACAGCCCCAGACCATTACACTACCACCACCATATTTTACTGTTGGTATGATGTTCCTTTTCTGAAATGCTGTGTTACTTTTACACCGGATGTAATGGGACACACACCTTCCAAAAAGTTCAACTTTTGTCTCGTCAGTCCACAGAGCATTTTCCCAAAAGTCTTGGGGATCATCAAGATTTTTTCTGGTAAATCTGAAACGAGCCTGTATGTTCTTTTTGCTCAGCAGTGGTTATCATTTTGGAACTCTGCCATGCAGGCCATTTTTGCCCAGTCTCTTTCTTATGGTGGAGTAATGGACACTGCCCTTAACTGAGGCAAGTGAGGCCTGTAGTTCTTTGGATGTTGTTGTGGGGTCTTTTGTGACCTCTTGGACGAGTCATCGATGCCCTCTTGGGGTAATTTTGGTTGGGCGGTCACTCCTGTGAAGGTTCACCACTGTTCCATGTTTTCGCCATTTGTGGATAATGGCTCTCACTGTGGTTCGCTGGTGTCCCAAAGCTTTACAAATGGCTTTATAACCTTTTCCAGACAGATAGATCTCAATTACTTTGTTTCTCGTTTCTTCCTGAATTTCTTTGGATCGCAGGACAATGTCTAACTTTTGAGGATCTTTTGATCTACTTCACTTTATCATGCAGGTCCAATTTAAGTGATTTCTTCATTCAGAACCAGTGTGGCAGTAATCAGGCCTGGGTGTGGCTTGAGAAGTTGAACTCATTTTTCCAAAGATGTGATCAACCACAGTTAATTAATGTTTTAACAGGGGGGCAACACTTTTTCACAAAGGGCCATGTAGGTTTGGATTTTTTTAACCTTAATAATAAACACCTTCATTTAAAAACTGCATTTTGTGTTTACATGTGTTTTCTTTGGCTAATATTTAAATTTGTTTGATGATCTGAAACATTTAAGTGTGACAAACATACAAAAAAATGAGAAATCAGGAAGTGGGCAAACACTTTTCACACCACTATACTGTATATTCTGGAGCAGTTGGAGCTGCAGAGTGAGAGTGACATTTGTGGGACAGCGAAGGGGATCGGGGGAAGGTCTGCAGCAGGATAGCACCCAAGGGCTCATGTCATAATCTGTCTGGGCAGTCGCCAATACAGCAGTTCATTTCTGCTTTTTTCCCATCAAAACAAAACAGTCTCCCTTTTTCCCAAATTGTATCAAAAGGCTTTGGGGTCTGGACAGAGGACTCTCAGCATCTGGATCTGGACCGGAGTCCACCAGTTGGTGACCCTGAGTTACTGGTTGCCTTGGAAACAACAGTTGGAGAGGCCGATAATTTTTTTTTTTTTTTGTCTGAAAAAACATTTTCTTGGTCTGTAGAATAAAGTTTTTTTTTTGTTTTTTTTTTTCGTGAAATTTTCAGTCAGTCTGTCTACTCTCTGCCTGATATATATATTTATAATCTCCCAAAATGTGACAGCCAAAAGAAAAAAAAAAGCTCTTTATTGAGAAATTTACTGTTCATAATTTTCTGCTCTGTGCGTAATCATTCTCCAGGATTTATTGGTTGACTTCCATTGTGGGGACTCAAACAGCGCTGATGTGGTGTCAAAAAGTAAATAACATTTAATCGGATTTTATGTTATTTTAATGGAGAGAGCTGTAACATTCATCGTATAATCACACATCATTTAATATATATGATGATACACAAAACATTTTTTTTTATTCCATCCACATTCACATTTTAATTAGGGACTTAGTGTTGGAGTCTATAGCATTATTTTATATTTTTTTACATGAATGAATGAATGAATGAATGAATGAATGAATGAACGGGGAAAAGAATATGCAGAAGTAACTACATAGGAATATAAAATGAAAATAAATACTGAAACATATGCCCAAGGAAGATGTTTTCACTCCAAAGGCAAAATGGCAGGAAGCCTCCACAAATGCTGATCTTTATATGAGCATTGCCTAACGCTGATGTCAGCTGACCTGCACTGACCATTTCTCTGATTTTTCAAAACATCCTAAAAAGCTGGTCCAAACGCTATAGTGTAAGCCCAGCTTTAACTTAGGCTGACTTAGGTAAACTCTGCATAACTTAGCCCAATGGTCAAAAACTTTTACAAACTGAGCACAGCTTTCACCAACGTGTATTTCCAAATGTCAGTGAATTTTCAGCAGGCTGAAAATTTTCAAAGAACACAATGTTTGCCAGCAGAGCGAGACATTTGCCAAAACACCAGTAAAAGTCTGTCCAAACGTTGTAGTGTTTGACCACCTTAACCAGCAGGTCTTGTGATGATACATATAGTGATGTTCTAAGGTTAGAAACTTATAAAGTATTTTTATGTATTAGCTGGATGCTTTTTTTTTTATAAATTACAGAAAAAACTGAAGTGAAAGCCATATCACAGCAAAGGAATAAGAGTTTTAATATATGGGTACAATTATAATAAATACAAAATCCTGAGCATGAAATTAGAGTAAAATATCCTCTTTAAAAATAAAAGTTTGCTTTGAAGTTCACTCAGACCAGAGCATTGCTGAATGCTCCAAACAATAATGCATTATTGAAAGTACAAGATAGTCAACAACGGGGGACTGTACGTGTCAAGCCTGGAACATCTGTGTGTGCGAGTAAATAAAATTCTCGCAGGCAGTGTTGTCTGAGAAAACACTATTCCAAGCTATGACTCAGCGCCAGGGCACATAGTCCGGTCGCTCCTTTGTTTCTGCCCTTGACACAGTGGACATGTGTCCTCTGGCCTCCTCAAAAATAGCATGAAGCCACCGGAGAGCCAAGGAGCTCGGTGCCATTTTTCAGCTCATTATAGAGCAGCACAGTGCCTTATTGGTGTCACAAAGCAACACCTTGGAAATCTCACACCCCAAACTCCATCTTCATTTCAGTGTTATATTTATCCAGGACAGTTTGGTAAGCATTTCGTGCATCAACATGCCAGGAGAATATTTCTAAAGCTGCAGACTGAGTGAAGCCTGTATTCTCCAATTATGAGTTCCTTAGCAGGGGTTGGTAAGGTAGAACAGGAATTCCTTGCTACCAATTGCTGATCAGTGAAAACACCTGTTTCAGTGACGGGCTAGAAAGAAAACCTGCAGAGTCTTGGCACTTAATGACACATAGTTGCCTACCCCTGATGTAGAAGGTAACTCACTCCTTAATCTTGTTACTGGAATGTCTGTCACAACCCAATTAGGTTTGTTATCATCTCACAAACTTTGCAGCCAGTCATGGACTCAGCTCAAGTATGTGATTGTTATCAGGTTTTTAACTTGGGACCTAATTATACCATAGGACTTCAAGAGGAATAGACACTATAATCAATTTTATTTATGAACAATGGATCAAATCATTGATGAAAATTGTGTTTGTTCATATTGATAACCCCCCACAGATTTACTGCTCTCCTGGGCATGTGAGTGTTCTTTAAACCAAGAGCCTTTCATACTGAAGCACTCTCAAGAGGAAAGCCTTTCAGAAGTCAGAAAAATAGGAGCAGGTTTGTGGAGAATGAGTGGATCAAACCCTGGACTTTGACCGAAAAGGATAGGGTTTGTGACTCAGACTTATCTTTTAGACAAAGTGGCATATTCTTCCCTTTCCATATTACTTTCAAGTTGGCCTGATATAGGCTGTTCCTATTGTAGGGCATCAAAGTTGTTTCTGTTGGTGTATCTCCTTGACAAAAGATGTGCTTAGCCTGTGCTTTGTGATTTATAGTTTATGTCATTAATGAGATACTCTTGCAATGTTTACAGTGCAAATTTATTTAAACAGATTGAAGTGCCCCAAGTACACATGAGTAATCAATATAACAGTGCAGTTAAACATTATGAAAAATAAAACACTAATAAATAAATAAATAAATAAAGGATTTTAAAATTTTCATACAGTATTTACTGTAATGCAGTAAACCGGACCACTTCCATATGAAGACCTATTAATAGACCTGAATTTGATTGCAGTCCTGACAAAATGCACACTGCAAAGGTCCAAATAAGAAGAAAATTAGGGAACTATCTCTAATGTCTAAAAGGCCCATTTTGATACCACAGGATGACACATTTGTTTACTTTCCAGAAAACATTAAATTTATCTATTATTATAAAACAGTTAGTTCTGAATGGGCAATCTGATTGGACAATAGGGATTTCACAGAATATGTATCACTCCGCTTCAGCTGTGTTCTAATAATATTTAAATTATAGTTAATATCAGCGGCTTCTTACAATATCTTAAAATTGTAATACTATGTTAGATACCTTCATTTCCACAGTGAGGTGCAGTTTAAGAAGCCATCTTTGTTGTCATTCGGTCCACACAGCCAATCATGTACAGCAGAATGGAATTACATTTCTCCTATCTGCAATGTTAATCCCAAGTAGAATCAGAGGTCGCTGCCATGCAACGTGCCGCCAAAAAGAACTTTTCCTTCCCCCATTCTATTACACTGAGCACCAAGCTAGAAGGTGCTAAGCACCATTTTTATATGGTTTTTGGTATGACCCAGCTGGTATTTGAACCCCTAACCGGGAGGTTGTGGGCGGATGCTCTATCAACTAGGCCACCACTCAGGTCTGGTAAAAAGACGGTCATAAAAATCCAGATCTCCACTATATTTAAAGTCTGTTTGCAACAAAACAGATAAACTAGAGCTGGCTTTATTGTCTCAATTACAGATACCATTGAGGTTATGGACTTTGTTTCATCTGAAAATGCCAAGATAAAGTGAGTAAAGTGCAAGGAAACTAACACAGAAATGTGCTAAGTTGCTGTTAGCCACTGACCAATATCCGTGTCAGCTTGACCATTTACAGTGGAGGAACGAATGGACAAATGGATGAGCTGAGGTTGTATTTACCATCCCAATCAGAGACTTGCAATCCCTATGTGCAATCCCTAGTTTTTTTTTCCTAGAGCAGTAGACAGACTGTGGCACTCAAAATCCTTTTAGCAGGTACACACACAGTCATATACTGTATATGGAGCATGCATTAGTATTTTATCTATTTATTATTTTTTATTTTTATGATGATTGTATTTTAAGCTGGTGATAAGAGACTGCTGAACAGAGTTTTGTTGTATTTTGTGTACAATGACAATAAATATTCTATTCTATTCTATTCTATTCTATTTTATGTGGAGATAACATAATTGTGGTTATATAAAGGACTCCCCCAATGCAGCTAACAAGTTAACAAGCCACCGACATGAGTAATATGACCCACAAAACCTACCCAAACAGGTGGAGGTACAGTGGATATAAAAAGTCTACACACCCCTGTTCAAATGACAGGTTTTTGTGATATAAAAACATGAGGCCAAGATAAATCATTTCAAAACATTTTCTCCCATTAATGTGACCTAAAACCTGTACAACCCAATTGAAAAAAATTTTAGATATTTTAAGGGGAAAAATTAAAAAAAATATCTAAAAATAACCTGTTCGCATAAATATGCACACCCTGTTATAACTGAGGATGTGGCTGTGTTCAGAATCAACCAATCACATTCAAACTCATGTTAAATGGGAGTCAGCACACACGTGCCACCATTTAAAGTGCCTCTGATTAACTCCAAATAAAGTTCAGCTGTTCTAGTAGGCTTTTCCTGACATTTTTGTAGTCACATCTTACAGCACAAGCCATGGTCCAAAGAGAGCTTCCAAAGCATCAGAGGGATCTCATTGTTCAAAGGTATATGCATTAAATATATCATGGAACACAGTGAAGACAGTCATCATCAAGTAGAGAAAATATGGTACAAGAATGACATTACCAAGAACTGGATGTCTCTGCAAAATTGATGAAAAGATGAGAATAAAAATGGTCAGGGAGGCTGCCAAGAGGCTGACAGCAACCCTGAAGGAGCTGCAGGAATTTCTGGCAAGTACTGGCTGTTTAGTACATGTGACAACAATCTCCCATCTAGAGTGGCAAGACGGAAGCCATATCTTACAAAGAAAAACATCCAAGCCTGGTGTAGCATCATCTTGCTTCGGCTCATCAATAAAATACACTTTGCATCTTAAAGACATTGTTTTCACCCAGGGAAAGGCCAGTCAAGAATTGCTTTTTCATCTCAGGACCACTGTGGAGAACTCATTCCTTTGTAAAGAGGTACAGGAGATAAGGATTCCATCTCTGCAAGGAATGGATCAACTTACATCATAAATAAATCCCAACTAAGACAGGTTTATATTCAACAGGCATCCCATAAACTTTAAATGCATTTCCTAAGGCGGTAGGATTATTCACAGCTCGACACTACCTCTGGTGGATTTCTCTGGAGTAGACGCTGACTTACACTGATGAACAGAAATTAACTCTTTATTCAAGTTTCATTTCTCAGGACAATTCTAAAGACACTATTTGTTGAAGATCACTGCCTCTGTGGGACTATGATATTCTGTGGACCACCATTTGGGTTTGAAATGCTTCTTAATCCTTGATTTGAAATATGTGCATGTTAAAATGTTTAAAATGAATTTTATTCTTGCATGTTAATTTAAAAGCACTAGTTATAAAGTTGCATGCTCACTAAAGCTAGCTTAGACTTAATACATAAATAGGTTAAGGAAGCTCCAGTGTATTAATTAATCCCAGAAGTTCTGGTTGTGGAGGAGGAATAGCAACAATTCGCCATTCCAAACTATTAGTTAATGTAAAGCAAAAAACATGTTATAATTCATTTGAGGGCCTGGTCCTCAGTATTGGGCACTTTAGCAATTTTAGGCTAAACCCAATTTTATTTTCCATTGTTTATCGTTCCCCATCAGCTACTCAGAGTTTTTATCCGAATTTGCTGAATTCATAGCTGATTTAGTGCTGAAATCCTATATTATTATAGTAGGGGACTTTAATATAAGATAAGATAAGATAAGCCTTTATTAGTCCCACAATGGGGAAATTCCAGGATTGCAACAGCACAAGGATAGCAACACTCAGAGCAACAATCAGAAGGCAAGAAAAAAACAAGAACAGCTAGTGTACATATGTACATACAGTATATATATATATATATATATGTATATACAGTATATACTGTATATACTGTATACACACACACAGTGCGGAGCATTGTGGTTGGTGAATGTGCAGCAGAAAGTCTAAGCTCTCTCTCCCTCCGCGGGTGTGGCGCACAAGCTGGATGTCTTTGGGCATGGTGGTGGTGACCCTCTTGGCGTGGATGGCGGACAGGTTGGTGTCCACAAAGAGACCCACCAGGTAGGCCTCGCTGGCCTCCTGCAGAGTCATGACGGCGGAGCTCTGGAAGTGCAGGTCGGTCTTGAAGTCCTGAGCGATCTCCCTCACCAGGCGCTGGAAGGGCAGCCTACGGATGAGAAGCTCCGTGGATTTCTGGTAGCGACGGATCTCTCTCAGAGCCACGGTACCGGGCCTGTAACAGTGAGGCTTCTTCACTCCGCCAGTGGCCGGAGCGCTTTTTTCGAGCAGCCTTCGTGGCTAGCTGCTTCCTGGGGGGGCTTTCTCCTCCAGTAGATTTACGGGCGGTCTGCTTGGTTCTTGCCATCGCTCTTTATTATTCTGTCTTATATTTCTTGCACGCCGCCTAAACTCCAGCCCGGCACCCGCATCGTTTTTGCCACAGTTCCTCGGCATGTCGAGCTTCTCCGTTAGCACCAGGTGGCGGTTGGAGCTAGCTAGCCAGCTAGCTAGCTCTTCCCTGCTGTATCGTCCCCCACTGCAAACAGTGGCTCCGTCCGCCGACTCGGGAGACCCTTGGGGCGATCTGTGTGTCCGTGATATATATATATAGAGTGAAAGGTGTAGAAAGAAGAAGGAAGATAAGAAAAAGGCAGTTGCAAACGGCAGCCAACTCGTGTTGCACCGCCGGTCCTGCGGAACCGGAACCGGAATATGTAGATGTTGATAGTGACTGCCTTAATGTGGCATTTAATTCAATATTAGACTCGATGGGGTTTTCTCAGAAAGTAGGAAATTCTACTCATTATCGCCACCATACATTGGACCTTGTTCTGACATATGGCATAGAAATAGAAAATCTGGTAGTGTCTCCTTATAACTCTGTACTGTCAGACCATTGTCTGTTAACCTTTGATTTTACTATTTCTGACTATTTGGCTCCAAAAGAAAAATATTACTACAGTAGATGCCTCTCAGATGATGTTGTTACCAAATTTATGCAGATTGTTTCCTCTATGCCATGTGTCAACACAATGGAAATAAGCTATAGACAGTTTGCTCCTTCTGTAATTGACAGCATGGTAGATAGTGTTACAGCTTCTCTGCATTAGACTCTAGACTTGGTGGCCCCCTTAAAAAAGAAAAAGTCTAACCAGAGATTTCTAACTCCTTGGTTCAGCACAAAAACTCGTAGCTTAAAACAGAAGACTCGTCAGTTAGAAAGAAAATGGCGCTCCACTAATTTAGATGAAATTTATTTAGCTTGGAGAAATCATCTTTTAATTTATAAAAAAATCTCTTAGAAAAGCTAGAGCGAGTTATTATTGTGCATTAATAGAAGAGAACAAGAATAATCCCAGGTTTCTTTTCAGTACTGTAGCCAGGTTGACAAAGAGTCAGGACTCTGTCAATCCTAGCATTCCCTTAGAGCTTACTAGTCAGGACTTGATGAACTTTTTCAATAATAAAATTTCATCCATCAGAGATAAAATCAGATTCTTCCCACCGTTAACTTAAAAACAGTAACTACTACAACTCCTTCAATTGATATCTGTCTTGATGAGTTTACTCCAATTGACCTTTTAGAATTAGACAAAATAGTTTCCTCATCCAAGCCTTCAACTTGTCTTTTGGACCCTATTCCTACCAGGTTATTTAAAGAAGTCTTCCCTCTTATTGGTAGCTTTATTCTTCATATAATAAATTCTTCATTAACTTTAGGCCATGTACCGCAGGCTTTTAAAATTGCTGTAATTAAACCCTTACTCAAAAAGCCAACGCTGGATCCAGGAGCTTTAGCTAACTATAGACCAATCTCTAATCTCCATTTCATTTCAAAAATCTTAGAAAGAGTTGTTGCGACGCAATTATTTGACCACTTGCAGGGAAATGGTTTACTTGAAGAGTTTCAATCTGGGTTTAGAATCCATCATAGTACTGAAACAGCCTTAGCGAAGGTCACTAACGACCTCCTCTTCGCATCTGATAATGGACTTGTTTCTGTACTTGTCCTTTTAGACCTTAGAGCAGCTTTTGATACTATTGATCGTAACATTCTACTTGATAGATTAGAACACTATGTTGGACTTAATGGAACTTTGTTGCAGTGGTTTAGATCTTATTTATCTGATAGGTTCCAGTTTGTTCATGTAAATAATGAATTTTCTTTCAACTCAAAGCTCAGTCATGGAGTTCCACAGGGATCTGTGCTAGGCCCTACTCTTTTTAGTTTATATATGCTTCCGTTAGGCAACATTATTAGAAAGCACTGTATACATTTTCATTGTTATGCAGATGACACACAATTATACCTGTCAATAAAGCCAGATGATAGTAATCAGTTAGCCAAGTTGGAAGCCTGTCGTAAGGAAATCAAAGCTTGGATGACTTCCAACTTCCTGCTATTAAATTCACATGAGACTGAAGTCATTCTTGTTGGTCCAAAAAACCTTAGAAATACCTTTCAAAATCAAACTTTCAGTTTGGATGCGGTTACTCTTTCTCTTAATAGCGCTGTGAGGGACCTTGGAATTATTTTTGATAAAGAGCTGTCTTTCATTTCACATATTAAATTTGTTTCTAAGACTGCCATCTATCATTTGCGTAATATTGCTAAGATTAGGCGGTGCCATGCAGCTGGAACTACCGGGCGAGGTCGGCCGGTTGAGATGTCGCATATTAGGGGGGCACACCGTCGCGCAAACCCCTTTCCTCCAGCCTTAACCCTGTTGGTCCAGACAGGAGTGCGCGCACGTCCGCGTCACTACTTTGCTCCTCCTCCATGGCTGCATAATCTATCCCTACGTGGATTGGGGCTGCGTATGTGTCCGCGTTGGCGAAGAGTTCTGCGGCTGAGGTAGTATAATCTGTCTCCTCGCGCTCTGGCGATGTCATAGCGCGAGAGAGGCAGTCTGCTACCACGTTAAGTTTGCCTGCCACATGTCGAATGTCTGTGGTGAACTCTGAAATCGCAGCTAGCTGTCTTTGTTGCCTGCCTGACCACGGTTCAGAAATTTTAGCCATCGCAAAGGTGAGCGGTTTGTGGTCTACAAAAGCAGTGAAACGCTGCCCCTCCAACCAGAACTGGAAGTGGCGGATGGATAAATGAAGCGCTAGCAGCTCCCTGTCAAAGGTGCTGTATTTACGCTCAGTTTGGTTCAGCGATTTGCTGAAAAATGCCAAAGGTTGCCAGGTTCCGCCGACGTGTTGTTCTACAACCGCCCCTATGGCCAGGTCTGAAGCATCTGTGGTTAGCGCAATGCGGGCCGAGGGATCAGGGTGAACCAACAATGTGGCATTAGCTAGGGCACTTTTTACTTCCGCGAAGGCGCGTTCGTGCTCCAGGGTCCATTCGACCGCGTTGGAAGGTTTTTGTTTTCTGAGCGCATCATATAGGGGCTGCATGAGCTGAGCTGAGCGGGGGAGGAAACGGTTGTAAAAATTAACCATTCCCCAAAATTCGTGCAGCGATTTGACCGTTTGTGGCTGTGGGAAACTTTTTACTGCATGAACTTTGTCTGGCAGTGGGACTGCCCCCTTCGGTGAAACTCTGTGTCCCAAAAAATCAATTTGTGACACGCCGAATTTGCGTTTGGTTGGATTGATTATTAACCCGTGCTCTTCTAGTCTCTGAAAAACCATAGTGAGATGCTGTTCGTGTTCTTCCTCAGACGAGCTGGCTACCAGCATATCATCGAGGTTGGAATAACGAGGCGATATGACTTATAAACCAAAGTTTATTATCAGCTTTGCTCCTCTAACAAGTCTCATCTCGTGCAGCAGCAGATGAAGTAAGAGGGCATGATAAAACTCAGTTGAGCTCCCGTGTCAATGAGGAACTGCTTGCCGGTGTGTCCGTCCGTCACATATAGAAGCTTGCTTTTTTCGCCGAGGACCGTCGCTGTTAACGGTTCTCGGCTTTGGCGTTTCCTGAAATCGTGAATTTGCAGGGGGGGAACGCACTTGTAGGCCTTCTCGGCAAAGCGGTGGTGGTAGTAACAGACGTCGCTCCGTCTGTTACGTCTTGGACGTGTCGCTGTCACGGCGGGCGGATTCTGCTCCGTGGTTCGTGGCTCCCCGTGGCTCCGGACATCAGCGTTGAGGTCTGCGGATGCTGCTGTGGGTGTCTGTTCCTTGCAGGCGTTGACGAGTCACTGCGCTTCGCGAGCCAGCGTGCGGAAGTCTTGCTGGGTACTGCATCGCATGTTGGCAAGTGTCCCTCTCATGTGTGGTGGCAGCGCACTGAGGAATATAAATTGGAAGAGGAAATTGTCATTGTCCTCTTCTTTGAGTTGCAGCAAGTCCTCCATGAGGGCCTTGGGTCTGCATCCTCTGTGGCCGTAGACCGCCAGGATCCTCTCGGCTCTCTCCTCGGCAGAGGGGACGAAATTCACCACGATGGTCGCTTTCAGTTCTCTGTATTTGTCCTGGGCCAGCGGCCGCTGGATGATACTCCGCGCACATCTCGAAGTGGCGGCGTCGAGTTTGGCGACGATGTGATAGAACTTTGTATGGTCAGCCGTGATGCCCGCAAGTGCAAACTGGGCTTCAGCTTGCAGAAACCACGAGGCGGGGTCTTCCTGCCAGAAGTCCGGCAGCTTGACGGTGACGGCATTTGTGTGGACTGTCACTGTTGTGTCCGCAGGGTGAGAGTGCCTTCCTTCGGCTCTCGCAGCGGTGCTGGTGCTCGGTTGAGCCCTCTCTATCACTTCTGCTGTGGGGGAACGTCGTCCATCTGTTCTCCTGTCTGCATGGGCGCCGGCATCTGCCTGGGTCGCCACAGATGAGTCGATCGCGGGGGAACGCCTCTGGTCCATCCTCGCGTCAGGGTGGTTCCAAGGTTGTCATAGCCAGGAGCGGCACTGGGGTTAAGCTCCCAGTGCTCATAAAATGCTCCTTATGGCGTGAGTCTTGAAAAGCCTCTGACAACTAAGTCCAACTCCTAGCCTGCCTGTGTGGTTTAGTCTCTAAGCCCTGAGGAACTGCTTTTACTAATAGGAGAAGGGGCGAGGGCGGATCTCTGGTGCCTTAAAACCAGATGCTTCGGGTAGATGGTGGCTCGTCAACCTGGGAAGGTAGCCCATCTAGAGGAAGGTCAACCCTGATTTCAAACCTCCGCTGCCTTGCGGCATACCCAGTCACGGGAAAGGCTTCGGGAGTCAACCCTGAGGAAAAATCCGGAGTCGGAGCCCCTAAGGCAGTTCTATGTTGTGCTCAACATCGTTCTGGCAGCTCCTGCAACGGTGCTGGTGCCAAACTGTAGCAGCCCTGCTGTTCCTTTGGATTCATCAGTGACGTGGAGAGGGGGGACATGCTGCATGGGCAACATCTTGTCCTCCATATCTTCCTGCCCAGGCTTGAATCCTACCAACGCCCAACGCTGGAAGGTAGAACACCGGATCACTGGAGAGGACACTCCAGCTTCGCCTTTGGCGTAGACAAAACACGGGGAATGACAGTTACCGGTATTAAGCCACCACTCAATTGGCGTAGAGCGCGGCGCCAGGGGTTGTTCCCGACGGTGAGAGGGATCATCGGATCTCACTGGACAGCTACCGCCCGCCTCAAGCTGGGCAGCCCCCAGCCAATAAGGTGTTGTCCCGCCACAGCTTGCTTTCCTCATTGGGTGCATGGGAATGAGGAGAAATCCGAACAGCAGGCTGAGAACCTTCGCACCAGGCAAGACAATAAAACAAAAGAGACCAACTCTAAAACTGGGAACTTGGAACGTCCGCACTATGATGACAGGACTCGCTGCTAACCTCAAGGACATCAACGACACCAGGAAGACTGCCATCACCAATAATGAGCTGAAGAGACTGGGAGTGGATATCGCCGCTCTCCAGGAAACACGGTTGGCTGATGCAGGCACACTGAGAGAGAAGGACTACACGTTCTACTGGCAGAGAAAGGGCAGTGACAAACACAGGGAACACGGAGTGGGCTTCGCAGTGAAGAACACCTTGCTGAAGATGGTGGAACCGGGCAGCACTGGCTCTGCACGACTCCTCACCCTCCGCCTGAACACCACTCAAGGCCCAGTCACCCTCGTCAGTGTGTATGCCCCAACACTGACAGCCACACCAGAGGCAAAAGACGAGTTCTACGAGAATCTCGCAACAACTGTCAGGATCATCCCCAACTCTGAACAACTCATTCTCCTTGGAGACTTCAATGCCAGAGTGGGTGCTGACCATGATCCTGGCCCTCCTGTCTTGGACCTTTTGGCGTGGGCAGAATGAATGACAACGGACAGGGGCTGCTCGAGTTCTGCACAAATCACGATCTGTGCATCACAAACTCGTTCTTCAAGACCAAGCCCCAACACAAGGTTTCCTGGCAACATCCACGCTCAAAGCACTGGCGCCAGCTGGACTTGATCCTGACCAGGCAGACCTCACTGAAGAACGTGCTAATCACTCGTTCGTTCCAGAGTGCAGATTGCGACACAGACCATTCATTGGTGTGTTGCAAGGTCAAGCTGCAGCTGAAGAAATTCCATTGTGCTAGACAGCCTGGAAAGGCACAGATTGACACCAGCAAGATGGCTCAACCAGAACTTGTTGAGCAGTTTGCCTCCACCTTTGAGAAGGAACTTGGTGTACCACAAGAAGGAGAATCTGCAAAACAGATGTGGGAAGAGCTGCGAAACACCATCCACCGCACAGCCTTGGCTACCTTTGGGAGGAAGACTAGAAGTCACAGGACTGGTTTGATGCCAAGTTGACTGAGATGACCCCCGTCATTGAAGCCAAGTGCTCAGCACTTGCTGAGCACAAGAAGTACCCAAACGAGAAGAATCTCCAGATTCTCAGGGCTGTGAGAAGCAAAGTTCAGCAGACTGCTCGGCGCTGTGCCAACGAGTACTGGACTCAGCTCAGCCAAGACATTCAAACCGCTGCCATAACAGGGAACATCCGTGGTATGTACGATGGCATCAAGAAAGCACTTGGTCCGGCTCAGAGCAAGACGGCCCCCCTCAAATCCTCCGCTGGGGAGATGATCACAGAAAAGAACAAGCAGATGGAGAGATGGGTGGAACACTACTCCAACCTCTACTCCAGACAGAACACCGTGACACCGTCAGCCCTTGATGCCATCGACTGCCTGCCATCCATGGACGAACTTGATGCCGAGCCAACCATCGACGAACTCAGCAAGGCCATTGATAGCTTGGCCGCTGGCAAGGCACCCGGCAATGACGGCATACCCCCTGACCTGATCAAGCACTGCAAGACCGCCCTACTGCTGCCATTGCATGACGTCCTCTGCCAGTGTTGGAAGGAAGGTGCCATACCACAGGACATGAGGGACGCCAAGATCATCACCCTCTACAAAAACAAAGGGGAGAGAAGCGACTGCAGCAACTACAGGGGCATCTCCCTCCTCAGCGTTGTTGGCAAAGTCTACGCACGAGTTGTTCTCGTTCGTCTACAGAAGCTTGCTGAACGTGTCTACCCTGGGTCTCAGTGTGGCTTCCACGCTGAGCGATCGACGGTAGACATGATATTCTCCATCCGCCAACTCCAGGAGAAATGCAGAGAACGGAACATGCCCCTGTACGTCGCCTTCATCGACCTCACCAAAGCGTTCGATCTGGTCAGCAGAGAGGGCCTTTTCAAGATCCTGCCAAAGATAGGATGCCCACCAAAGTTGCAAAGCCTCATCGAATCGTTTCACACCAACATGCAGGGGATAGTGCAGCACGATGGCAACATCACAGAGCCATTCAACATATGCAGCGGAGTGAAACAGGGCTGTGTACTTGCGCCAACCCTCTTTGGGATTTTCTTTGCTATGCTCCTGAGGCATGCCTTCAGCACAGCAACAGAGGGAATCTACCTGCACACAAGATCTGACGGCAGGCTTTTCAACCTCACCCGCCTGAAAGCCAGAACCAAAGTACGCGAGGCTCTAATCAGAGACATGCTGTTCGCAGACGACACTGCAGTCGCAACCCACACACAGCAGGAGGTTCAGACCCTGATGGACCGCTTCTCCCAGGCATGCAAGGACTTCGGGCTTACCATCAGCCTGAAGAAGACTAACGTCTTGTCGCAAGGCACGGAAGCACCACCAACCATCACCATCGACGACTACGAGCTGGAGGTCGTGAATCAGTTCACGTACCTGGGGTCCACGATCAGCAACAACCTCTCCCTTGATACAGAGATCAACAAGAGGATTGGAAAATCAGCCTTCACACTTGCTTGCCTCACCACACGAGTGTGGGAGAATCCCAAACTCTCTGTCAAGACGAAGATGGCAGTGTACAACGCCTGCGTCATCAGCACACTGCTCTATGGGA
Organism: Pholidichthys leucotaenia; assembly: GCA_020510985.1. Lineage (NCBI taxonomy): Eukaryota > Metazoa > Chordata > Actinopteri > Cichliformes > Pholidichthyidae > Pholidichthys > Pholidichthys leucotaenia. The sequence goes on along the minus strand of CM035845.1, from coordinate 225,329,131 downwards.
GTGAGACATGGACAACATATGCCCGGCAGGAAAAGAGACTGAACTCCTTCCACTTGCGCTGCATTCGCCACATCCTTGGCATATCCTGGCAGGACAAAGTGCCCAACACAGAAGTTCTGTCCCGCGCCGGCCTTCCCTCCATGTTCACTCTACTCAGGCAGCGCAGGCTCCGCTGGCTAGGCCACGTTCACCGTATGGAGGATGGCAGAATCCTCAAAGACGTCCTCTACGGAGAACTGGCAACTGGCAGGAGAGACGTTGGCCGCCCACAGCTGCGCTTTAGAGACGTCTGCAAGAGAGACATGAAGGCCCTGGAGGTCAACACAGAGCACTGGGAGGACCTTGCAACGGACCGCTCCAAATGGAGAGGCACCCTGAACAGACAGCTCAAGGCGGGTGAAGAGAGACTGACTGCTGCAGCAGATGAAAAAAGGACCCGCAGGAAGAACCGCCACAGACCCAGCAGCACGGAAACCACCCACAAGTGCGACCTGTGTGACAGGGACTGCCATTCGTGCATCGGCCTGTTCAGCCACAGGCGATGCTGTTCCAGCAGAGTAGACGTTTAGGATTCTCTTCCATGGTCATCATAGACCGACGGAGGCCAATGAAGGAGCATCTTGTCTCAGAGTGATGCTGAGAAACTGATCCACGCTTTTGTTAGCTCTAGATTAGATTATTGTAATTCTTTATTATCAGGTTGTCCTAAAACATCTTTAAAAAGTCTTCAGCTGATCCAAAATGCTGCAGCAAGAGTTTTAACAGGTACTAAAAAGAGAGATCATATCTCTCCGGTTCTGGCCTCCCTTCATTGGCTTCCCATAGAGTTTAGAATTAAGTTTAAAATCCTTCTTCTTACTTACAAAGCTCTAAACAATCAGGCCCCTTTTTATTTAAAAGATCTGATACTACCGTTTTATCCTAACAGAGCACTACGCTCCCAAAATGCAGGATTACTTGTAATACCTAGAATCTCCAAAAGTACAATGGGATGCAGAACCTTCAGTTATCAAGCTCCTCTCCTGTGGAACCAGCTGCCAATCTGGATTTTTTTTTTTTTAGATTTAGATTTAGTATACTTTATTGATCCCCAGAGGGGAAATTGAGGGTCATCCACCACCTGGATGGATGAAGCAGCCACGATACGGCGCTATCCCTTAACCATTCACACACACATTCACACCTAGGGCCACTTTAGAGTCTCCAATTAACCTAACCTGCATGTTTTTGGCATGTGGGAGGAAACCGGAGAAATCCCGGGGTAAGCCCACGCATACACGGGGAGAACATGCAAACTCCACACAGATCACTGTTGGTCGGGAGCTGGGATCGAACCCACGATCCCACGATCCCCACGATCCCCCGGCCAAGGGTAAACTGTGCTGCCGCAGTGCTAACCACTGCGCCACCGTGCACCGTGCATTTGGGATTCAGACTCAATCTCTGTTTTTAAGAATAGGGTTAAAACCTTCCTTTTTGATATAACCTACAATTAGGGAGGGATCATGTGTTTCTGAACCCTCCCTTAGTTATGCTGCTAATAGGTTTAGACAGCCGGGGTACCTCCAATAATGCACTGGTCTTCACTCCTTTCTTCACTCTCAATGATTTTTTTTTTTTTTTGCTGGTCATTAACATCTGTTTGCTCTCTCCCATAGATTGAGTCCCCATCGTGCTGTTTGCTCTCTACATGTCTGTTCTTTTCATCTTCTCTATCCCCTCACCCCCCAGCCAGTCGCAGCAGATGACTGCCCCTCCCTGAGCCTGTTTATGCTGGAGGATTCTTCCTGTTAAAAGGGAGTTTTTCCTCTCAACCGTAGCCAAGCGCTTGCTCACAGGGGATCGCCTGATTGCTGGGGTCTTTCTGCAACTGTGGGGGTTCCCCCTACAGTTGAAAGTACTGTGAGATGACTATTGTTGTGAAATGGCGCTATATAAATAAAGTTGAATTGAATTATTAAAATGTGTGTCATTCTGTGAGGACCGGTATCAGCCAATCATCACCCTGCATATGCTGGGCTACAGCTCTTTCATTCCATCAGTTCCTTACAGACAAAAGACTGTTTCTTCATTGGACTAAAGTTCATAAAACCCGCCCATGAAGGAAGACTATTGGCATGGGCTTATGTCAATCACCCTAACGTCACGAAAGTTGTCTGAAGTTATAAAGAGGGAGATGCCCTACTTCAGAGCAGTATGAGAGCAGTCACAGAGAGTATAAGTTTTCACCATTGTGTTGTGTAACGTCTGTGTATTTTAATGTTTTTCTTTAAACGTCTAGGAATTAATTCTTTCTTTCCTGAGCTCAAATCTTGATTCGGAGTTAAAAACTCCTGTTCCTAGGCATTCTCTATTTTTCTCCTCTAAACTTTCTTTAAATCCACTGTGGGTTTTTTTTTTTGTTTTTTTTTTTTTTTTTTTAAGGAGTGACTGACCGATCCTTCGTCTCCATACTGGAAGCTATTTTGTTATTATCCTGTCCTTGTCTTGGTGGGTTGTCATCATTCTTTGGTTTATCTGTATCATTATTTTTTATTCATCCCGGTGTGTGCTTTTACTTTGACAGTCACCTTTGTTTACTTCCTCTTTAGCTCAAGTTCACGGTCTGTCACAGCTGTCATTATTTGAGTTAATTATCCTCGCTTCTGTTTCCTACACCTGTTTATCATTTGTTTAATCCTTTTTGTAATATTTAAGGGACGCCGCTCCATAGCTTGGCACGACGTCCTTCAATTTGTCTCCAGACGTGAGTCCCACGTCTAGCTCACTGTTTCCTGGTGTGTGTCCTATGCTTCATTCATCGTTGTAACCTGGCGTGTGTCCCACGCTTCTACCTTCGCTATTTTCCTGATGTGCATCCCACGTCTTAGCCTGCGGGCTATTCTGCCATTTGTATCCTGCCTTGTAAGTTTGCCTCTGTAATATTTTTGTGTTTTTATTAAACCACCTGCAACTCACAGCCAGTGTTTGGGTCCCCATTCCTGCCCCGCCTGGGCAGTTCATGACAAAACTCCTACCCAAAAAGACTGAGTGCTGTAATAAAAGCCAAAGGTACTGCAACAAAGCATTAGTTTAAGGTTGTGCATATTTATGCAAACGGGTTATTGCAAGTTTTTTGTTTTTTTTATTTTTCCCCTTAAAAGTTTTTTTTTTTTTTCCAATAGGGTTGTTCAGGTTATAGGTCACATTAATGGTGGAAAGTTTTGAAATGCTGTCTCTGCAGGAGCGTGCACGCGAAAAGGAGCTGTCTCTGCATGAACATGCATGTTGAGGGGAACATCTCTGCAGGAGCATGCATGTGGAGGGGAGCCGCCTCTGCAGGAGCATGCATGTGAAGGGGACCTGCCTCTGCAGGAGATCTCATCTCCTCGGACGTGGAGGCCATGGGGATGGAGATGGGACAGCAGCAGAGACAGGTGGTGAGGACTCAGTGACATTCTGTGATGGCCGCTGAGACCCCTCACCTGGAACAAGACAAGTAACCTTACTCCTAGATGTTAAAAAATGAGGAGAATGTACTTGCCTTATTCCCTGTTCTGCTGCCACTGCCACTGCTGCTGGAGATCTGGAGGTGTTCCTCCAGATGACTGCTGAAGGGCTCTGACAAAGAAGTGGTTCCGGGGATGGAGAGCGGTGAGGAGATGGCTCCAGCATTGAAGCTGTGAGGGTCACTGTCTCTGGAGAGCCGGGAGCTGCCAGTCCCTCCACCTCTGGTGTGGAGGAGGGCAAACACTCAATGAGAAATGAAGGAAGATCTCTCGCCACGTGCAGCTTCAAAGCAACAAGCCACCAAGCCGCCGCGAGGGCCTCGCTCTGCCACTCATCCTCCTGGGAAAAAAAAAAAAACAACTTGTAACATTCCCCCACGCTTGCAATGAGTTCTCACAGCTCCCCGCTGTGACCCACCTCAGACAGCGGAGGAGAAACAGTTTCTGGTGAGGTAGCTATAGCACCCTGGGGAACTGCAGCAGGTTCCCCAGAGGGCATAGTGAGGGGAACATTTCCTTGGGTCGGTGAGGGATAGAGAGAATCCGTAGTATGGGAGGGCAGGGGAGGTGAAGTGGAGGAAATAGAACTGGACTGTTGGGGTTGATGACACCGCTGTGAGCCCCGTCTCCCTGCGAGATCCTCCTCTGGCTTCTCCCCGTCGGTCGCCAGCAACGTCTCCTCTGTCAGCACATCGACTCTGCAGCTCAACGAGGTCTCCCATGGAGAAGCAGGCAGCAACGAGGAGGGTGAGGCCCAAGATGGCGAGAAGCGAGCTGGTAATGGTGTTGCGGTGGGAATGGGCAGATCTAACCATTTGAGGATCTGCAGACCCAGAGTATCCTCCAGAATTCAGGCTGCATCTGTCCACAAACTCTGAGCTGCCTCACGGTTGCCACAGCTGTGAGCCGTGGAGACCAAATCCCACAACCTCTTAGCAGTCCACAGTTGCTACTCACTCAGACACCAGCCCAGGTAAATGGCTCCTTCTGAGTCCTGTTCTGATGGCAGCCTACTGTCATGGTTCACCTTGACAGGCATAATTATGGACTAAGGCACAGGAGGACATTTAATCAGTTTTAATAGGAGATTAACTCAGCACCATGGCTGGAACAAAAGATGAGCCAAATAGTCTGAATAACTTACAGGTAGAACACAAAATAACGTGTCATAAATGACAGGGAATCACCACTTGAAGACTTAAGGCTGCCATGATGTGGAGCAAGAAGTAGCGGTATAAGTATGCATCAAGTAATTTAGGAAATAAAAAAATGGTTGGGCTGAATCAAGGACAGTAAAAAGCAAATCATAAACACAAACAGGAAACCAGACCCTACGACAATAAAACCACAAAGGAACAAAACCGGAAGTGTCTTCCAAAAAAACAGCTTTCAAAAACAGGAACAAAGTAGAACCAAACAGCAGAAAATAAACGATAAATTAAAGGGTGAACTAAAGGTAACTAAAAATCGATCATAACAGAAAGCCAAGAAACCAACTGAAATCCATCAGAATTGAGGAAACCATCCCATCCCCCATCAGTGGAAATTAATTTCACCTTGTTAACGTGGGTGTTTATATATTTACATATTTATTCAATCTAGCTACAATGCTCTGCACTGTGTGTTTATATATTCACATATTCATTCCATCTAGCTACAATACTCCTCACTGTGTGTTTATATACTCATATATTTATTCCATCCAGCTACAATGCTCCGTACTGTGTTTATATATTTATGTACCTATCCCATCTAGCTACAATGCTCCGCACTGTGTGTCTGTATATATATATATATATACAGTATATATATATATATACAGTGGGGTAAAAAAGTATTTAGTCAGCCACCAATTGTGCAAGTTCTCCCACTTAAAAGATGAGAAAGGTCTCCAATTTTCATCATAGGTATACCTCAACTATGAGAGACAAAATGAGAAAAAAAAAATCCAGAAAATAACATTGAAGGATTTTTAATGAATTAATTTGTAAATTCCTCGGTAAAATAAGTATTTGGTCAATAACAAAAGTTCATCTCAATACTTTGTTATATACCCTTCGTTGGCAATGACAGAGGTCAAACGTTTTCTGTAAGTTTTCAGAAGGTTTTCACACGCTGTTGCTAGTATTTTGGCACATTCCTCCATGCAGATCTCCTCTAGAGTAATGATGTTTGGGGGCTGTCGCTGGGCAACACAGACTTTCAACTCCCTCCAAAGATTTTCTATGGGGTTGAGATCTGGAGACTGGCTAGGCCACTCCAGGACCTTGAAATGCTTCTTACGAAGCCACTAGTTCGTTGCCTGGGCGGTGTGTTTGGGATCATTGTCATGCTGAAAGATCCAGCCACGTTTCATCTTCAATGCCCTTGCTGGTGGAAGGAGGTTTTCACTCAAAATTTCACGATACATGGCCCCATTCATTATTTCCTCTACACAGATCAGTCGTCCTGGTCCCTTTGCAGAAAAACAGCCCCAAAGTATGATGTTTCCACCCCCATGCTTCACAGTAGGTATGGTGTTCTTTCTCCTCCAAACACAACAAGTTGAGTTTTTACCAAAAAGTTCTATTTTGGTTTCATCTGACCATATGACATTCTCCCAATCCTCTTCTGGATCATCCAAATGCTCTCTAGCAAACTTCAGCCTGGACGTGTACTGGCTTAAACAGGGGGACACGTCTGGCACTGCAGGATTTGAGTCCCTGGCTGCGTAGTGTGTTTCTGATGTAGCCTTTGTTACTTTGGTCCCAGCTCTCCGCAGGTCATTCACTAGGTCCCCCCATGTGGTTCTGGGATTTTTGCTCACCGTTCTCGTGATAATTTTGACCCCACGGGGTGAGATCTTGCGTGGTGCCCCAGATCGAGGGAGATTATCAGTGGTCTTGTATGTCTTCCATTTTCTAATAATTCCTCCCACAGTTGATTTCTTCACACCAAGCTGCTTACCTATTGCACATTCAGTCTTCCCAGCCTGGTTTAGGCCGACAATTTTGTTTCTGGTGTCCTTTGACAGCTCTTTGGTCTTGGCCATAGTGGAGTTTGGAGTCTGACTGTTTGAGGTTGTGGACAGGTGTCTTTTATACTGATAACGAGTTCAAACAGGTGCCATTAATACAGGTAACAAGTGGAGGACAGAGGAGCCTCTTAAAGAAGAAGTTACAGGTCTGTGAGAGCCAGAAATCTTGCTTGTTTGTAGGTGACCGAATACTTATTTTACTGAGGAATTTACCAATTAATTCATTAAAAATCCTTCAATGTGATTTTCTGGATTTTTTTTTTCTCATTTTGTCTCTCATAGTTGAAATATACCTATGATGAAAATTGGAGATCTCTCTCATCTTTTAAGTGGGAGAACTTGCACAGTTGGTGGCTGACTAAATACCTTTTTGCCCCACTGTATATATATATATATATATGTACATATGTATACTCGCTGCTCTTGTTTTTTCTCTTGCCTTCTGATTGTTGCTCTGAGTGTTGCTATCCCTGTGCTGTTGCAATCCTGGAATTTCCCCATTGTGGGACTAATAAAGGCGTATCTTATCTTATCTTAACTCTATAGAGGTCCAAGGTGCCGTATGGTGACAGGAACAGTTAAGGGGTAAGCATAACCCCTAGCGGTCAAGAGTTGTAAAAAAATATTGGTCAGTAAAATAGTTCAGATTTCCAAGGTTATAACTTGAAATTTGCAAGAGATAATGGCTTACTGTCAATTAGAAAGATGTAGAATATGATCCAAAGTTTCAGATAGGAATAAATTTATGCATCTAATTTGCATAATGTCATGGCTGCTATATAAATTACATAACTCAGTCAAAAGTGGACTTTGGACACATTTACACAAAGAATGGTTTGTTTGTTTTTTTAACACCGTTTTGTCTACAGGGGTATGTTTTTATCTAATCTTCAAAGTGTAAGAACCAGAAAATCAATAAAATGTAAAAAAAAACATTTGCCTTACCTGTTGCGGGGTGGGGGTGGGGGGGCTCACTTGTTCTCATGGCCAGTCCGTTTCTGTCCATCGTGATCCATGTTTTGCGTTTGCTTGGTCATTTACACGCTCTACCACATCTACAAACTCTTTTGATTATCCCACATGAATTTTGTTTGTATTACACAGCTATTTTTCCTGTTTGATGCATTTTTCCTGTGAGAATCCATGATGACGTGGGCACCGCTATCTTGGTGCTGGTAGCTCAGTTTTTCGCCCATTGTGGTCATAGTTTCGCATTTGGTCGGTCATTTACACCCTCTACACATCTACAAACTCTTTTGATTATCCCACGTGAATTTCATTTTTATTACGTGGCAATTTTGACTGTATGATGCAGTTTCAGTCAGAATCGCCGCCGCCATTACCAATCATGGTGGCAACCACATTGGTGCTGTGAGCTCAACGCAGAAAAAGGAAGAATAATAATGAGGATTTCTTCTTCTTTGCTGTATTCCATGTTAGCCATGATTCCTCCGGTGCATGTCTTCTACCTTCTGAATTGTCAGATCAATACAGATCAGTACAAATTCTCAGTATAGCCAGGGGACGTCAATAAGTTGGCAGGTGCAGTTGCTGCACTGTGCCACTGGGGGCGGGTGACCCGTCCATTCAGTGTGAACAGTTAAAGGGTTAAGTCCTGACTGATAGCCTTCAAAAGGTCTATGAATATCCAATTTTCACACCACAAAGAAATCATCATGGGTAGAAGCAAAGAGCTCTCTCTAAACCTTTGCAGCCTTATTGTTGTAAAACATAATGATGGCCTTGGTTACAGGCACATTTCTAATTTGCTGAATGTTTGAGTGAGCACTGTTGGACCCATCATTCAGAAGAGGAACGAACATCATTTCACCATAAACCGGCCACGACCAGGAGCTCCTCGCAAGATTTCTGACAGAGGAGTCAAAACAATCATCAGAAGAGTTATCCAAGAGCCAAAGCCCACTCATGGAGAGCTCCAGAAAGACCTGGAGTTAGCAGGTACTGCTGTTTCAAAGAAAACAATAAGTAATGAACTTAACCGACATGGTCTCTATACCCACTCACCTCACACGACTCCATTTGCTGAAGAAAAAAGCAAAGCTTTTTTGCTTGTTTAAAGTTTGCTGAACAACAAAGCTTGTTTAAAGTTTGCTGCACAACATTTGGGCAAGCCAGTAGAATACTGGGAGAATATCGTCAGCTGAGACCAAAATTGAACTTTTTGGATGCCACAACACACAGAATGTTTGGAGGAGAAATGACACTACACATCAGCCCTAAAACACCATACCAATAGTGAAGTTTTGAGGTGGAAACATCACGGTGTGGGGGTGTTTTCAGCACATGGTACAGGCAGACTTTACATAACTGAAAAAAATATCAGTGGACAAATGTACAGAGACATCCTCGATAAGAACCTGTTGCCATCTGCCAAGTTGCTGAAGGTGAAATGAGGGTGGACATTTCAGAAAGACAATGATCTCAAACACACAGCCAAGGAAACTCCCAACTGGCTATAGATAAATAAAATAAAGATGCTAGAATGGCACAGTCAGGCCCCTGACCTGAATCCAATTCAATTCAATTCAATTCAATTCAACTTTATTTATATAGGGCCATTTCACAACAACAGTCATCTCATAGCACTTTCAACTGTAGGGGAAACCCCCACAGTTGCAGAAAAACCCCAGCAATCAAGTGATCCCCTGTGATCAAGCGCTTGGTGACGGTGGAGAGGAAAAACTCCCTTTTAACAGGAAGAAATCTCCAGCAGAAACAGGCTCAGGGAGGGGCAGTCATCTGCTGCAACTGGCTGGGAAGTGAGGGGATAGAGAAGACGAAAAGAACAGACCTGTAGAGAGCAAACAGCATGATGGGGACTCAATCTATGGGAGAGAACAAACAGATGTTAATGACCAGCAAAAAAAAAAAAAAAATCATTGAGAGTGAAGAAAGGAGTGAAGACCAGTGCATTACTGGAGGTCCCCCGGCTGTCTAAACCTATTAGCAGCATAACTAAGGGAGGGTTCAGAGACACATGATCCCTCCCTAATTGTAGGCTATATCAAAAAGGAAGGTTTTAACCTTATTCTTAAAAGCAGAGATCGAGTCTGACTCCCAAATCCAGATTGGCAGTTGGTTCCACAGGAGAGGTGGTTGATAACTGAAGGCTCTGCCTCCCATTGTACTTTTGGAGATTCTAGGTATTACAAGTAATCCAGCATTTCGGGAGCGTACTGCTCTGTTAGGATAATATGGTAGTATCAGATCTTTGAAATAAAAAGGGGCCTGATTGTATTGAGGTTAGTAAGTAAGAAGAAGGATTTTAAACTTAATTCTATACTCTATGGGAAGCCAATGAAGGGAAGCCAGAACCGGAGAGATATGATCTCTCTTTCTAGTACCTGTTAAAACTCTTGCTGCAGCATTTTGGATCAACTGAAGATGTTAAAGATGTTTTAGGACAACCTGATAATAAAGAGTTACAATAATCTAATCTCGAGCTAACAAAAGCGTGGATCAGTTTCTCAGCATCACTCTGAGACAAGATGCTCCTAATCTTAGCAATATTACGCAAATGATAGAAGGCAGTCTTAGAAACAAATTTAATATGTGAATTGAAAGACAGATCTTGATCAAAAATAACTCCAAGGTTCCTCACAGAGCTATTAAGAGAAAGAGTAACCGTATCCAAACTAAAAATTTGATTTGGAAAGGTATTTCTAAGGTTTTTTGGACCAACAAGAATGACTTCATTTACCTTTTGTTCTTATTAAAGACAAAAATAGAAAGGAGATGTCTTTATCTTCTTAACATGTTTCGACTGTGCACTGCAGCCTTTGTCAGAAGAGTCAGCTGATTGCTGCCAGGTGACATTTATCAGCTGACTTTCGTAGGCGGGGCAAGCTCAGCAGACCTGTCAGATCCACCGAGCTGGCCCCGCCTTCCGCCTTCAGATGGTCTCTGGAGAATGTGATCCCAGGTGTGGGAAAGCATAAAGGCTCCCTCATCTTGGTTCATGGTGTCTTTTCCCCGCTTTCTGATTTCTATGGCCTCCTTGATCCAGCGTTAGTGTCTGTTGCTCTCTGATTACACCATCCAACCGGTGATCCTGAAGGACAAGCTGCTGTGCGCAGGGGTGGACCAGCACCTGTCATCATGGATCCTGGACTACCTCACTAACCGGCCACAGTTTGTGAGAACCCAGGACTGTGTGTCCGACACGATCATCGGTAGCACGGGGGCGCCCCAGGGAATGGTTTTGGCTCCCTTTCTGTTCACCCTTTATACTGCGGACTTCTCACACAACACACTGCCATCTACAGAAGTTCTCTGACGACTCTGCGATCGTCGGCCTCATTTCCAACGGAGATGAAGCTAAGTACAGAGGACTTATCCAGGACTTCGTGGACTGGTGCCATCGGAACTGCCTCCAGATCAACGCGAGGAAAACTAAGGAGCTGGTGGTGGACTGCCGCAGGCAAGGACAACCCCTCACAGCACCAGTAAACATACAGGGAACAGACATTGAGATGGTGACAGCGTACAAGTACCTGGGTGTTCATCTGAACAATAAACTAGACTGGTCACACAATACCGACGCACTCTACAAGAAGGGACAGCGCAGGCTGTTCCTACTGAGGAGACTCAGGTCTTTTGGTGTACAAGGGGCGCTGCTGAAGACATTCTACGACATGGTGGTGGCATCAGCCATCACTTTTGGAGTGGTCTGCTGGGGCAGTGGCATTACAGCAGCCAATAGGAAGAGACTGAACAAACTGATCAAGAAAGCTAGCTCTGTCCTGGGGCAGCGCCTTGACCCAGTGGAGGAGATAGGAGAGAGAAGGATGATGGCTAAACTGTCATCTCTGCTGGAGTCCGAGTCCCACCCTACTCAGGACATACTGAATGCACTGAGGAGCTCATTTAGCAGCAGACTACATCATCCTAGGTGCGCAACCGAGAGGTTTTGCAGGTCCTTCCTACCTACGGCTGTCAGACTGTATAATCTAAGCAGGGCTGCTCGCAGAGATAGCAAAAAAACGTGACGACCTAATAGTATTGAATGCAAAAGACGCAATAGACTTACACAATGGTCCCCTCCAGTATACAACTAGGACAAGGACAATATCGGTCGCTACAGAGGGTGACAATATGTATGGGTACATATTCATACTATGTAGGATAACTAAGTAGACGGTTATGCTGTATATTCCATCTAGCTACAGTGCTCTGCACTGTGTGTATATATATATTTCTATATTTATTCCATCTAGCTACAATGCTCCGCACTGTGTGTTTACAGTGGGGCAAAAAAGTATTTAGTCAGCCACCAATTGTGCAAGTTCTCCCACTTAAAAAATGAGAGAGGTCTCCAATTTTCATCATAGGTATACCTCAACTATGAGAGACAAAATGAGAAAAAAAAAAATCCAGAAAATAACATTGAAGGGTTTTTAATGAATTAATTGGTAAATTCCTCGGTAAAATAAGTATTTGGTCAATAACAAAAGTTTATCTCAATACTTTGTTATATACCCTTTGTTGGTAATGACAGAGGTCAAACGTTTTCTGTAAGTCTTCACAAGGTTTTCACACACTGTTGCTGGTATTTTGGCCCATTCCTGCATACAGATCTCCTCTAGAGTAATGATTTTTTGGGGCTGTCGCTGGGCAACACGGACTTTCAACTCCCTCCAAAGATTTTCTATGGGGTTGAGATCTGGAGACTGGCTAGGCCACTCCAGGACCTTGAAATGCTTCTTACGAAGCCACTCCTTCGTTGCCCGGGCGGTGTGTCTGGGATCATTGTCATGCTGAAAGACCCAGCCACGTTTCATCTTCAATTCCCTTGCTGATGGAAGGAGGTTTTCACTCAAAATCTCACGATACATGGCCCCATTCATTCTTTCCTTTACACGCATCAGTCGTCCTGGTCCCTTTGCAGAAAAACAGCCCCAAAGAATGCTGTTTCCACCCCCATGCTTCACAGTAGGTATGATGTTCTTTCTCCTCCAAACACAACAAGTTGAGTTTTTACAATAAAGTTCTATTTTGGTGTCATCTGACCATATGACATTCTCCCAGTCCTCTTCTGGATCATCCAAATGCTCTCTAGCAAACTTTAGACGGGCCTGGACATGTACTGGCTTAAGCAGGGGGACACGTCTGGTACTGCAGGATTTGAGTACCTGGCGGCGTAGTGTGTTACTGATGGTAGCCTTTGTTACTTTGGTCCCAGCTCTCTGCAGGTCATTCACTAGGTCCCCCCATGTGGTTCTGGGATTTTTGCTCACCGTTCTCATGATAATTTTGACCCCACGGGGTGAGATCTTGCGTGGAGCCCCAGATCGAGGGAGATTATCAGTGGTCTTGTATGTCTTCCATTTTCTAATAATTCCTCCCACAGTTGATTTCTTCACACCAAGCTGCTTACCTATTGCACATTCAGTCTTCCCAGCCTGGTGCAGGTCTACAATTGTGTTTCTGGTGTCCTTTGACAGCTCTTTGGTCTTGGCCATAGTGGAGTTTGGAGTCTGACTGTTTGAGGTTGTGGACAGGTGTCTTTTATACTGATATACTTTCACTTCCGCCTTCCAAAGAGAGCAGACGCATTTTTCTTTCTCTCCAGCTCTGGCTCTTTATCTCTTTCCTCCCCTAACTGACTGGATCCCAGCTTGCTATCGTCTGTCTGCATGTCTCTACTGCTGATTATCGAACAAAATTATGGATTTAATAAGCTGGGCTTTGAACGCAATTGACACTATTTTTTCAACGAGGAAAAGTGCCCCAGGGGAGGCAGTTTGTCCCGCAGGAACAGCGGCCGCAGGCTATTTGAAGGACACAAGTAATTGGAAACTCTTGTGCCTGTGTGATCTCTCTATCGAAGATGTTGAAGATTTATACATCTTCGTAGCAATGGTCATCGGAATCTTACTGATTGGATCTGGGATTATTCTGGTGTACCGTAAATTGATGAAGATGGATGGAGCCTATCAAAATGCGGACCAGGCGAGGCTTAACCATCAAATTGAACAATTGGGCAGGACTCTGACAGCGGCTAATGGAGAACTGTCTAGGAAAATGGATTACATCATGATCACGCTGAGAGCCGTCCATGAAGAATTCAACGTCCAGCAATGAAGGATTAAAGTACTGAATCTGTAAGAGAATATAAAGTTTTTTTCTCTGGAAACAGTATTATTCGACTTATCTGACCTGCCCTTACAATCAAAGTCCTCCAGATTATCTGCAGTTTTTGTTTTCAAAACACTTGAGCTGCATTGACTCTCATGGACAGCCAGCTGCCTGGCACAAGGACAAAGCGCCAGACGCTAGACATAACATCTCCTGCTGAAGAGACTTTGTTGTTCTTAACTGATATAAACACCTTCACTCAACACCACACTCACACTGACTCAAAAACTGATGAGAAGATCATTCATTCAGTGCTCTCTTTGTGTCCTTGTATACATTCTATTGTCTGCTAATTGTGCATTGAGGGCTTTTTTTCTTGTAATCATAATATTGATCATTCATGACCGGTATTCTGACAATCAATGCTCTTTTGCTCTCTCCTATTGTGTTTATCCTTTTCTTCCCTATGCTTCCTGTTCCTAGTCTGCTGACAGGCGCGTTATCGACGCTGCCGCATCACCGGAAATGCATGTCATTTTCAGTGTCAAGTCAAATCCCTCGTATGTTATCAGTTGTTTACTGTTAATGTACTTGGCAATAAATCCTTTTCTGAGTTCTGAGTTCTGAGTTCTGATAACGAGTTCAAACAGGTGCCATTAATACAGGTAACGAGTGGAGGAAAGAGGAGCCTCTTAAAGAAGAAGTTACAGGTCTGTGAGAGCCAGAAATCTTGCTTGTTTGTAAGTGACCAAATATTTATTTTACCGATGAATTTACCAATTAATTCATTAAAAATCCTTCAATGTGACTTTCTGGATTTTTTTTTTCCTCATTTTGTCTCTCATAGTTGAGGTATACCTATGATGAAAATTGGAGACCTCTCTCATTTTTTAAGTGGGAGAACTTGCACAATTTGTGGCTGACTAAATACTTTTTTTCCCCTCTGTATATATTTATATATTTATATGTACATATGTATATTGGCTGCTCTTGTTTTTCTGTCTTCTTGATTGTTGCTCTGAGTGTTGCTATCCCTGTGCTGTTGCAATCCTGGAATTTCCCCATTGTGGGACTAATAAAGGCTTATCTTATCTTATCTCTTATCTTATTAAATAATTTTTGCGTTGTCTCAGTCCATGATGCGATTATTTCTTTTGCAGTGATCTGATATTGCTGAGGTTAATGTTCTTTGTTCTGCCTTTTCTTTCTGTGATCTTGCGAGTCGTCCTTGTGTTTCCTTCTCACATTCCTTCTGGTGTTCTTTTTTTCTTGTGGTGAATGATCTTCCATTTTCTCCAATGTAGGTTTTGTTGCATGATCTGCATGATATTTCACATATTACATTGTATTTTTTGTCTTGTTCTATTCTGTCCTTGGGATGTACTAATAACTGTCTTAATTTTTTGTGTGGTTTTACTGCTGTGTTTATTTTGTATTTTTTCATGATCCTTTGAATTGGTTCCGTGATCCCTCGGATGTATGGTATAGTTATGGTGTCCTTGTTTTTGATTTTGGCTTTTGTTCTGTGTCTTATTTCCTGTTTGTTTTCTTTGTTTTTGACTTGCTGTTTCCCTTTGTTTATGGCCCATACTGGATATTGGCAGCGTATACTGTAAGTGCATGTTTTATGTGGTTTGCTCCTCCTGTCTGTCTTCTTGGTCTGTGATGATGGTGGCCCATTCATATGACGTCCTGACAACTGATAGTTTGTGTGCTGTGGGGTGTTCTGATGTCCATAGTAGGTTTTGATCTGAGTGGGTTGGTTTCCTGTAGACTGTAATTTTTATGCTGCCGTCATTGTTGTGGTGGATTTTCACGTCCAGAAAGGCTATGGTGCCATTTTCCTCCTCTTCGTGTGTGAATTTTATATTCCCAGTGCTGTCCGTGCTGTTCAGATGGTCAGTGAGTTCTTGTGTGTTTCCTTTCCCTATTTTCTCCAGAATGTCATCCACGTATCTCTTCCAAAGGGTGGGTTTGCATTGTGTAGGTGCTGTGTTGATGGCTTTGTTTTCCAGATCCTCCATGAAAAAGCTACTCATAATGGCTGATAGTGGGTCTCCCATTGCAAATCCTTCTTCTGTAGATTTTTCCTCTGTATTGAAAATAGGTGGATTTTGCAACAAATTGTAATAGTTCGGATATGTCGTGAACTGAGATTGGTGCGTCTTTTAAGGGTACTGTCATTATTGAGGCGTTCTTGCACTATATGTAGTGTGACATCAACAGGTGTCTTTGTGAATAATAAAATGACATCATGTGAAATGAGGATCTCGTCTGATTCTATTTTCATATTTTTGAGTTCTTGTGCCAGCTCTTTTGAGTTTTTGCAGTGGAAATCTGATAGTCCAAGGAGGGGTTTGATGATTTCAACCAGGGCTTTTGATAAGTTGTACGTGACTGATCCAATACTGTCTATTATTGGCCGCAGTGGGATATCCTTTTTATGTATTTTTGGAGTGCCATAGATCCGGGGGGTGATGCTGGCTGTGGGTATCAGGTGATCATATGCGTCCTTTGTGATTTTTTTACTTTCTAATAGGGGTTTGAGAAGGGCTTTGAGCATTTTTTTATTTTCTTCTGTGGGGTTTGTTTTAATGATTTCATATGTGCTTTTATCTGCCAACATGGTTTCCATCTGTTTTTCATATGCTTCCGTGTCCATGACTACTGTAGTTCTGCCTTTATCTGATGGGAGGATTGTGATTGTTTTATCTGTCTTGAGCGAGTTTAATGCTTTTTCTTCTTCTTTTGTAACATTGCTTTGTGGTAGTTTGGCCGTTTTGAGGATTCCTGAGACTGTGTTCCGGAGTGATGCTTTTTCCCCTTGGTCCTGGATTTTTTCGCATGCGAGTTCTGTTGTGAGGATGTATTCATCATGAGGTATTCTGGCTGGTGTAACAGCGAAGTTCGGCCCTCTGCTCAGCACTGTTTTCTCCGTGTCCGTGAGTGTGCGTTTTGGCAAGTTTTTGACCCACTTAGCGTTCGTTTCTGTGTGTGTTTGTCTTTGTCTTTTCTTCCTTTCTGTAAGTTTTTTTTAGTTTTTTTAATTGACGGTTTTTCGTTATAATGAATTCTTGTTCATGTGTGTGTTTTAATTGTGCTTTTATCTGCTCCTGCGTTTCCTGGTCAGTCGGGTGGTGTTCCTTGAAAATGTCCATTTCCTCCTTGATCTGGCTGTTGATTCTGTCTACTTTGTTTGCCGTCATTCTTATACATTCTTTGATCAGGTCTTTCCGTGCTTTATTGATAATTTTCTCTGCGTTTTTGGTTGGAATTGGATTTCTTATGTTGAGGCTTGCTGGTGTGACATCCTCATCTCTGCAATGGAAGTGAAATCTCAGGTGGTTTCTGAAGCGTGCTCGTGTTTTCTCCAATTTCTCCAGCCGGCGGAAGTCTTTAATGCAATTTTGTCCATAACCTCCACATTATAGCGAGATGAGGGGGCCTTTATGCTTTCCCACACCTTGTATCACATTCTCCAGAGACCATCTGACGGTGGAAGGCGGGGCCGACTCGGTGGATCTGACAGGTCTGCTGAGCTGGCCCCGCCTACGAAAGTCAGCTGATAAATGTCACCTGGCAGCAATCAGCTGACTCTTCTGATGAAGGCTGCAGTGCACAGTCGAAACATGTTAAGAAGGTAAAGACATCTCCTTTCTATTTTTGTCTTTAATAAGAACAAAAGGTAAATAATTAAAAGAAGACAAAATGAACCTACTTGAACCAAGAATGACTTCAGTCTCATGTGAATTTAATAGCAGGAAGTTGCAAGTCATCCAAGCTTTGATTTCCTTACGACATGCTTCTAACTTGGCTAATTGATTACTATCATCTGGCTTCATTGACAGCTATAATTGTGTGCCATCTGCATAACAATGAAAATGTATACAGTGCCTTCTAATAATGTTGCGTAAGGGAAGCATATATAAACTAAAAAGAATAGGGCATAGCACAGATCCCTGTGGGACTCCATGACTGAGCTTTGAATTGAAAGAAAACTCATTATTGACATGAACAAACTGGAACCTATCAGATAAATAAGATCTAAACCACTGCAACGAAGTTCCATTAAGTCCAACATAGTGTTCTAATCTATCAAGAAGAATATTATGATCAATAGTATCAAAAGCTGCACTAAGGTCTAAAAGGACAAGAACAAAAACAAGTCCATTTTCAGATGCAATAAGGAGATCATTAGTGACCTTCACTAAGGCTGTTTCTGTCATGGTGCGGTCCTCGCAGACCACTATTAAGACGCTATAGGAAACCAGTGAGTTTGCATATTTATTAAAAAACAGAACAATGATACAAAATAATGAGCCATGTGGGACAAAACACAAATAAAGACTGACGAGGGCACACTAACGATATACAGAGAACAAGGAGAAACTTACTGGGAACACGGAGGATCAAGGGAGTGACTGAAGCCAGGGTTAGGAGCTTCAGCTGAACGTCGGGGAGACCATCGTTGTCGTATGTGAGGTCGCAGCCCGGAGTAACAGAAGCTGTCCCCTTAAATAGGGCAGGAGGATTAATCAGCTGATGATGATGTCATCAGCTGAAATGGCAAACAGCTGTCACCGTGGAGCTCGGCTCTGACAGCCGGAAGTCCCGCAGAGACACTGTCAGAATAAGAGCCCAGGAAGGCCATAAGGAAAACTACTACAGAACGGGAGGAAAATATTGCATGACCCGAGCGCAGACGATATTGGCGCTCAGACCATAACAGTACTCCCCCCCGAACGATGCACTCTGGGCGTACGTAACATCCATGCCCCCACCCCCCCACCCAAAAGGCTAAGAAGGCCCACCCAGGGTGGGAGGCGGAGGAAAAAAAGGCCAGGAGGGCGAGAGTCAAAAAAAAAAAAAAAAAAAAAACACCAAGGAATGGAACCAGGAAAAAAAAAATGACAAGGGCCAAAACAAAAAAAAAAAAAAAATGAACATGGTGCAACAACAGAGCATGGGGAAAAAGAAAAAAACAAAACCACAAATATACTCTATAATGCACAGGAGAAAATGCAGAAACAGAATAATAGAAGCAAATAATAGATACTATGCCTAAAGACCATGATACACAGGCAAAAAAAAAAAAAAGGCAACCACAGAGCATCTCTCAACCAGAGGAAGAGAAAAAAAAAAAAAAACACGCTAAACAGCGGCGAAATACAGATAGTTCAATAAGTCCAAATAAACTGGCAGAGGCAACAACAGTGCATCACTCCGACTACAGAGGAAAAAAAAAAAAAAACACGCTGAAGAGCGGCGAACTACAGACAGTACAGATAAATACCAATAACCAGGCATAGGCAACAAAAGGGCCTCTCTCAAACAATAGAGGAGGGAGAGAAAAAAAAAAAAGTTCATAAAACAGAAAAACAGGCACAAACACGACATACCCTAATAATACCAGACAAGAGGGGGAACGAAAAAACACGCTAAAGAGCGACGATATACACAGTACAATATACTGTAGTTCATAGAAAAAACAAAAACAAAAAAAAAAAATCAAAAGGGCATCCCAGAACTACAGGAGAGGAAAAAAAAACCTACAGGGATGACAGCAGGCAGAGCACAAAGAAAACAAGAAAAAACAATTAGTTCTGGTGGTCTACCAGTCTCCAGTGTCCAGATCGCTGGCAGGGGAAAAAGGATGAATTCGGGCTCTACCGCAGCCCAGGACTTCGACGATCCGGGTTCAGCGCGCTGAAGGTCCACCTCTGGTCCCCACTCGACTGCAGCAGGCTCCGCAGCCGGCATGATGGTTTCTTCAGTCTCGGGATTCCCTGACGCTGACGTCCACACTGAAAACCCGCACGGCGTGGTGGCAGGGGATCCTTGACCTGCTGGGTCCAACTGCTCCTCCGTGGAGACCCGGGGATGCTTAGTCGTTGGCACAGGCTCCAGTTGGCAGTCCGCCCTCCTCTGCCCATGACGTGGCTGTGGGGCTGGAATCAGGCACTCCAGGGCCGCAGGCTCCTTCCTCGTCCGGTGGTATAGTCTTGGCACCGGGGAACGCTCAGGGGAAGGAGACACACAGGTAGCAGGTTCACAATTAATAATTGCAGCAGGTGGAGGAAGCTCGGGGGACTGAGAACCCCGGACTTCACCCCAGGAATCGAACAAGGCAATTCACCCAGTGGAGGAAAAGAATGAAAAGCCACTTGCCTGATCCACTGAGGGCCGATGGAAGCTGCTGCGGTGGGCTTGGTTCTACCCTTCCCCCGCTGGATGGAAATGGAGGGCCCCCCGGGAAGACAAAGAGGAGCCGCTCGCACCTGATCAGGAGCGGGGGCAACCAGAGATGGACTTGTGGAGCTCACAGCAGCTGGGGGGAGCGTCGAGGAGGAGGGAGAAACAGCCGAGGCAATCCAGGAAAGAGGAGCTGATGGAACAGCAGGGACAGATGACCCGGAGGCGGAGGCGGCTGTATTTTCCTCCTGTCATGATGCAGGAGCAACAGCTGGCTGGGAGGCAGAGTTTCTTCGGCGACCCAGAACTGGATCCGGACGGGGTTCTTACTGAGGCTTACCACGGGCATTGTGACAATGTTTACCGGCAGAGGGCGAGGCGAAGGTGAGGTCAGGGAACCGCCGCTGCTACGCAGAGACAGAAGCCAGCAATTCGGCGTATTCAGGATAATTATGGAGTTCCGGACTGAGCTCCATCAGTCTAACTACTGCCGTCACATGCTTTATGATTTCAGATGGATGGGAAGCAGAGCGAACCACAGCCACGTGGTCCTGGAGAATCACAGCTGTCCACTGTGTGTCTTTTGAGGGAATCCCGGCTGACGTCTTTCTCCGCTGGGGATGACCCCTGGATGGTGCGAACTCCTGGACTGGACGAGGGACAGGAATGGGATCCCGAGGCGAGAAGCAAGGATGCCTCCTCTTCGGCTTCCTGCCAGAGTTTCCCTTCAGCCCACGGAGGTTCTCCCGGAATGCAGAGATGTCCCCCATTGTCGCTACGCTGACCACCCTGAAATCACGGCGAGGGTGGCGGTTAATAGTTGCCTCAGCGAGGTCCGGGTACCAGCATGAGGCGCTGGGGATGGTGTGATGGCAAGCGCTGGAAATGATCCCATCGATCTCGATAAGGGCCAACACCAACTCGTAACCCAGGCTCATGGCGTAGCCCTTGCATGGCGACGTCATCTCCCCGCACACTGGTACGCGGAAAGGGGAGAAACTACAAGCCCAAATTAAGCAAACTCACGGTCGCTGGCATCTCGTTCTGGCTGCAACCTACTGTCATTGTGCGGTCCTCGTGGACCACACATGAGACACTATTGGAAACCAGTGAGTTTGCATATTTATTAAAGAAGAGAGCAACAATACAAAATAATGAGCAACGAGGGCAAAACACAAATAAAGACTATGACTAGGGCACACTGACGATATACAGAGAACAAGGAGAAACTTACTGGGAACACGGAGGATCAAGGGAGTGACTGAAGCCAGGGTTAGGAGCTTCAGCCGAACGTTGGGGAGACCAACGTTGTCGTTTGTGAGGTCACAGCCCGGAGTAACAGAAGCTGCTCCCTTAAATAGGGCAGGAGGATTAATCCTCATCAGCTGAAATGACAAACAGCTGTCACCGTGGAGCTCGGCTCTGACAGCCGGAAGTCCCGCAGAGACGCTGTCAGAATAAGAGCCCGGGAAGGCCATAAGGAAAATTACTACAGAACGGGAGGAAAATACTGCATGACCCGAGCGCGGACGATATCGGCGCTCAGACCATGACAGTTTCAGTACTTTGATGGATTCTAAACCCAGATTCAGAACTCTTCAAGTAAACCATTTCCCTGCAGGTGGTCAAATAATTGTGTAACAACAACTCTTTCTAAGATTTTTGAATTGAATGGGAGATTAGAGATTGGTCTATAGTTAGCTAAAACTCCTGGATCCAGCATTGGCTTTTTGAGTAAGGGTTTAATTACAGCCGTTTTAAAAGCCTGCGGTACATGGCCTAAATTTAATGAAGAATTGATTATTTGAACAATAAAGCTACCAATAAGTGGGAAGACATCTTTAAATAACCTGGTAGAAGTAGGGTCTAAAAGACAAGTTGAAGGCTTGGATGAGGAAATTATTTTGTCTAACTCTAAAAGGTCAATTGGAGTAAACTCATCCAAACAGATATCAATTGAAGGAGTTGTAGTAGTTACTGTATTTAAGTTAATGGTGGGAAGAATCTGATTGATTTTTATCTCTGATAGATGAAATTTTATTATTGAAAAAGTTCATAAAGTCCTGACTAGTAAGCTCTAAGGGAATGCTAGGATTGATATTGTTTTGGCAAAGTCACACACCGATTCCACGTTAAGTTTTGAGACTTCCGACTGCCGGAGTCAGATGTCATTAATGCCGGCGTGGATAACAATTGTGGAGTATTTACAGTTACTTTTAGCCAGCATTTTAAAATTTGACTCTATGTCGCCTGCTCTGGCCCCAGGAATGAATTTGACTATGGCCGCTGGAGTCTCTAGGTTCACGTTTCTGACTACAGAGTCGCCAATGATCAGAGTTTTTTCCTCAGCAGATGTGTCGCTGAGCGGGGAAAAACGATTAGAAACATCGGGGCTTTGCGACTAGGCTTCCTTCTCACCGTCACCCACCCAGTCTCCTCGCTGCTGAGGAGGACTGGAGGACCACTAGCAGGCCGCCCTATGCTAGGGAGATCCGCTGAAGGTAAGGGACGTCCGTCAAGATTAAATGGCGCAGACGGTGTTTCAATGCAGTGGAGCCGGGATTCCAAATCATACAACCTCACCTCGAGCACCTCAAAAAGACAACATTTATTACATTTACCGTTATCACTAAAAGAGGCAGAGGTGTAGCTAAACATTTGACACAGAGAGCACACCAGAGGAGAAGGGGAAGGAGAGCTAGTACCCATAGCAAGTGGCTAACCCAAAGCTAACAAAAACACTGATGAAAGGTGAACAGAAGGCTAAAGAGGGTGATTAGATGACACTGAGTGCGCACACAGGTGCAAAAGGCTTGATAAACAGAAGTGAGAGCTAACGGTAGAAGGAAAAAAGTGATTAAAATATGATTAAAGGCAAAATCCTCAGGAGAATGAGGACAGCAACCAAAGAGCAAACCTCAGACAATCAGCAACACAGGAAGTCACGATACGTCAATTGAAAATCTCTGGAACAAACTGAAGATCAGAGTTCATAGAAGACACCCACGAACCTTTAAGATTTGACAGTTTGTGTGGAAGAATCAGCTAAAATCACTCCTGAGCAATGCCTGCACCTAGTTTCTAAATACAGGAGGCATCTGGAAGCTGTTATTACAAACAAATGCTTTTCTTTAAATGAATTTAACCAAGTGTGTTCAATACTTATTCCTTTTGTCATTCATCTTTATTAAATATAACTTGTTTTGTGAACACAGTTCCTTGATTTCTTTGTGTTTATGGATTACTTGGGTTGTTACTGCTATCTGGTGAAAATCTCAGGTCAATGGCTCCCTCAGAAATATATTTAATTAAAAAAATGTTGATGTGTTCAATACTTATTTTCCCTGCTGCACAAGGTAATTTGTGCGATGTAATTTGTCTTTCAAGCTGCTCAACTCTTATACTCCTCCATTTAAAGCAGGCCCTCACTTCCAATAATGATTTTTGCCATAAAAGGATGGATTTTCCTTCACTTTCAAATTTTAATGAATTACCATCTTTGGAGGACAATAAAGCATAATGGAGGCTTTATTGTCCGACTTATTATACCCATAATAAGTCGTCTTATTATGGGTATAATTGACTCATACCCATTATTTATCAGGCCTCTGTACATCTTCACCAGGCAAGATGGTAACAGTGGAAGTCCTTGAGGTTTCCTATCTTGACTTTGTAAACTAATGGGTGGTGTCACAGATGCAGTCCATGTTTAAAGCACAGAATGAAATCTGTCTTTTTCAGAGACTAAACCTGACCAGACCTGGAAGTGCTGATTGGCTCAGCCAACACAGATCAGCAATTATTGTTCATTGAAGTGAAGAAGATGGTCTATCATCAGCATAGAGCAGACACCACTCTAACGTCAGCGAACTGAAGCCTCCAGCTGCACTATTGTATGCCTTGAATGTCATTAAGACACTCAGTTTCCACCTGCTCCTGCTTGCCAAGGAAACACAAAACTTGCCAGGAGCTCAAGAGAATCCAAATGGCTTGCAACAGCAATGCTGGCAGTTGATGCTCCCAAAGGGTGCATCAGGCTGCACAGTCCAAACCATTTAACAAATAAGCAAAAACATGTCAACATGACACAATCTGATGAAACCTTTCATTCACAAGAGCTGAATGAAAATAGTGACGTGGAAAAAAAAATAATAATAAAACAGAAGCTATGGCTTGATTTTTTTTTGTCATAGTTCTGAAATTACAGTTAAACTCAGTTCTCATAAGGTGCAATGCATCTGGCAGTGCATATCAGGTGGTAATAAATTTGTTGAGTCACTAAACACAAATGATTTTAAATACATCTTCTATGACTCTTAAACATACAGTGTTAATGACACAAGGTACGAGGACAGAGTTTTATTGGGGAGGGGAAAGTGTGTGCGTGAGTGAAAGAGGTAGAGAGAGAATAGCGGGAGGGAAAATCAATATTTCATCTTATCAGGTGTTTATCTGAAGGGCCGTGCAGTAAATATCATGATGGATGGTTGGGGGTGCCATGGGAAAATGTATATTACACAAACAGGTCAAGGTGTTTCACATGCACTCGGGCTCACTGTCACACGCATGCACACAAACACACTAATTCAGACATACAGTGGTGTGAAAAGGTGTTTGCCCCCTTCCTGATTTCTCATTTTTCTTGGATGTTTGTTAAACAAATGTTTCAGATCATCAAACAAATTCAAATATTAGACAAAGATTGTCATGAACTGAGCCGGGTTGTCCTTCGGGCTTGGTTCTGACCTTTTGTGGCTCAGGTTTATTTGTGTATTTGTGTATTATGTTATCTTTTGAGTTTATTGTAGTCTCTTTGTTCACTATGTTACTTTTCCATACCTGTAGCCACTTTCTGGCCGGCAGCTGTGAAGCAGCCTCCTTTGACCTACATTCATGTGGGCGCTCTCTGACAGCTTGCCGGTCCGACCACGCCCCCTCTCTCATGTTGGTCAGCTGGTCCCACTCCTGTTGATTACCTTTCCCACTCCTCGCCCAGGTGTACCCAATCTCCCTCTTCCAGCAATGGTGGTACTTAAGCAGTTCATTCTCAGTCCACCATTGCTGGATCATTGTAATATCACATGTGCTTGTCTCAGTTACGGTTCACCATGGAAACACACGCCACTGTACACTGTGGTGTGCCCGCAACATGTCGCTCCGTGTTCACCAGTAAGTGTACCCTGCTTGTTGCTTTTTTATGTCTGCGCCATTTTTGGAACTGTTCGTCTTTCTGTTAATAAATGTGTTTGTGGTGTAACCCTTGCATGTAAATCCATTACTTTCTCCTCACTCCTCTGTGCGCTGCGTAATAGTGCACGAGGAGACTCATTTTTTGATTTGATTTGGGTTTTGTATACTTTATTGATCCCCAGAGGGGAAATTGAGGGCATCCACCTGGATGGATGAAGCAGCCACGGTACGGCGCTATCCCTTAACCATTCACACACACACATTCACACCTAGGGCCACTTAAGAGTCTCCAATTAACCTAACCTGCATGTTTTTGGCCTGTGGGAGGAAACCGGAGAAATCCCGGAGTAAACCCACACAGATACGGGGCGAACATGCAAACTCCACACAAATCACTGTTGGTCAGGGGCTGGGATCAAACCAGGGATCCTATGGCCAAGGGTGAGTTGCTGTGCTGGTGCAGTGCTAACCACTGCGCCACCGCACCGCATCATGACAAAGATAGCACAAGTAAACACAAAATGCAGTTTTTAAATGATGATGTTTATTATTAAGGGTAAAAAAAAAATTAAAAACCTACATGGCCCTGTGTGAAAAAGTAACACACACACACCCCCGCCAAAACATAAATTAACTGCAGTTTTTCACATCTTTGGAAAGCTGAGTTGGTTTCTCAAGCCACATCCAGGCCTGATTACTGCAACAGCTGTTCTCAACCAAGGAATTACTTAAATTGGACCTGCCTGACAAACTGAAGTAGACCAAAAGATCCTCATCAGCATGATGCGAGCCAAAGAAATTCAGGAAAAACAAATGAAAAACTGTTATGATTGCCCTTTGCAGGGCAAAGATGAGACACCAAAAGCCAGCAGTGAGTTTTGTTATCTTATTACAAAGTACAAAATAATGTGCCTCGAGGGGCGAAAACCATAAACTACAACATACAACCCTGATGGGTCAAAATAACTGAACAAATACAAAGAATCAAAGTCACTTACACTTAATGCAGCGAGGGCAAAACCTAACGCTGGAAAAGACTGGAGCCAAACGTAGGGACTCAAGCTTGAGTGGGTGTGAGATCGCAGCGAGGAATGAATCTCCACTTGCGATCTTTAATAGTGCCAAAATAAATCACAAACAGGTGAGACAAATAATAAGGGATTAAGTGCCCGCAGCTGTGACCAACAAATGAGAATTCCTATTTCTCTTTCTTCGTCTTTAGAAATGCCCATGCAAACATTTACCAATGTACTAGAACACGAAAATATAACAAATTGCAAAACAATAGGTTCAAAATGAGAACTCTCTTTTGTTTCTTCTTTTTTTTTGACACGTCAACGTGAAAATCTATACCAATATAGCAAATTCCCAAATTTCAAGTTCAAACAAGAATAACTTCTCTCCCAGAAAATTTAAACCAGAAAGAAATCTGAACTAAGGCACTGGATAATACATCCCTACACAAAACAGAGAAACACTAAGAATCACGTTATCAGTTAAATGAATTCATTGTTCTGGTGGCCTCCAAGAGTCCCAGCTCCACCCAACCATCACAAGAAAAAGGTTGGGCAGACTACCAGACCTCCAGCACCACAAATTCAGGCAAAAAAGGTCCCTCAGGTAGCCTCCCCGCATTGCTGGGCCAGCGGACCACGGAATCCCGCTCACCTCCCCCAGAAGGAAGAAGAGGAGGCGGGTGACCCCCGCCAACCCTTGGCAGGGAACGAACCATGAAGGAACCAAAAACTTGTAGCCGAAACACAGCAGCCTTCAACCCCAGCGCAGCTCCCTTGATGGCCTCAGCTTGAGGCGTAGCAGCACCCTTGATGGCCTCCACTTGAGGTGTAGCAGCACCCTCAATGGCCTCTGCTTGAGGTGTAGCAGCACCCTCGATGGCCTCCGCTTGAGGCATAGTAGCACCCTCGATGGCCTCTGCTTGAGGCGTAGCAGCACCCTCAATGGCCCCCGCTTGAGGCGTAGCAGCACCCTTGATGGCCCCCGCTCAAGGTGCAGCAGCACCCTCGATGGCGCCCGCTTGAGGAGCTGGACCCATGGTGACTTCGGCTTGGGAAGACCCCCAACGTAGCAGGAAGCTCCTCGGTGACCCTGAGAAAAGGCTCAGAAACAGGGAGAACAGGAACACGGTCAGGGTCACCGGCAGCAGTGGAACCCGGCGAAGCAAGCTCAGATGCCACTGACGGCAGCACCTGGCTCTCCCCCCCACCATCCCCCAAGAGCCAGACAAAATCTCTTCAACACAGAAATGATTAAAACAAAGGAGAGCACTTGCCTGAGCTCAAGTTCCACCGCCGTCCAGGACTCTGTCGATCTGGATGGCAATCCTCTTGGCCCGGCCTCCTGGAGGTCCATCTCCAACTCTATTGCAGTGGTCCCAGCAGCAGGCATGATGGTCTCGGCAGTCTCTGGACCCCCCAGCGCTGCAGCCCACACAGATGGCTTGCTTGTGCGTGGTGACTGGAGATCCACTCCCAACTGGGATAGGATTCTGCTCAGTGGAGTTCCGGGGACGCGTCATCGTCGGCACAGACTCCAACTGGCAGGCTGACCTCCTCCTCTGTCCATAAAGCAGCTGCGGGGCTGGAACCAGGTTCACCAGGACCGCAGGCCCCTCCTCCCTCCAGTGGTTTAGTCCTGGCACCAGGGGACACTGGGGGAATATAAGAGGAGACACAAAGAAAGCAGGTTGCATATTTATGGCTGCAGCAGGTGGTGAGACCTCAAGACTGCATGACCTGAGTCTCACCCCCAGGAATCAGAAAAGGTAATTCATGAGTTAGAGATTGAGAATGAAAAATCACTTGCCTGTCTTCCTGGAGTACGATGGTCACTGCTGAAGCAGGCGCTGTTCTTTTTTCTCCCGTTCCAGTGATGCAGGCGGACCCCTCAGGAAGACGAGGAGGAGCCACTCCTGGCGGATCGGCGACAAAGGTAGCCGGAGAAGAAGTCACTGGGCTCACAGCAGCTGGAGGAAGCACTGTAGTGGAGGGAGGAGCAGCTGAGGCAGTCCGGGGTAGGGGAGCTTACGAAAAAGCTGGAAACGAAGAACTGGAAACCAGAAGCTGCTGTCACACCTCTCTTTCGTGGCAAAGAAAAAACAGCTGGCTGGGAGACAGAGGAGTTTTTCCAGTGGCCCATAGCTGGACCCAAACGGGAACCCTGCAGTGAATTGACCCGGTCATTATACTCCCTCTCCTTTGGAACAGCCGTGTCCCAGGGAGGAGATGGGTTCTGTGCAGGGAGGCAATGTCTTCTGGCTGGAGGTGAGATTAAATTCAAATTGGGGAAACACCGCTGCTGCGCTGAAACTGTGGCCAGCAGCTCAGCAAACTCAGGAAAATTATTTAACCCAGGATTAGCCTCCACCAACCTAACAGCTGCCACCACACTCTAAAGAGCTTCACTGGGGTTGAAGGAAGAGAGAGCTTCAGCCACACGGCCCCTGATGAGTTCAGCTGCCCACTGTTCTTCCTCACTGGGAGCCTCGGCTGCCCTTCAACTATGGCGCACTGGCAGATGACTTCTCAGCGAAGCAGAAACTGGGACTGGAACCGTAGCAGGAACCTGGTCCCGGGGCAAGGAATGGGAGAGCTTCGCCATCTGCTCCGTCTTGGGCTTCTTGCTGGAACTCTTCACCAGCTCACGATGTTTCTGCTGGAGCCCCGCTAGCTCAGCCATCCTCTCCCTGACCTCAGCGTGGTCAGCAAGGTGAGGATGATGATTTACAGCAGCCTCCGCGAGGTCTAGGTACCATAATGTGTGCTTGGGAGTGGAATATTGGCATGCAATGGCCAGGAGGTTGTTAATCTCCATTAGAGCCTGGACGAGCTCAAAACCCAGGCTAATAGGATACCATGTCTTGAAAGACCCCATAATCTCCCCCGCAAAAAGAATGCTGGCACTCGGAAAAGGGAAATATTCAGAGCCAAAACCAAAATTCACTGAGGCTGGCACCTCGTTTTGTGGCAATCTACTGCTATGATTGCCCTTTGCAGGGCAAAGAGAGACCACAAAAGCCAGCAGTGAGTTTTGTTATTTTATTACAAAGTAAGTACAAAATAATGCGCCTCGAGGGGCGAAAACCATAAACTACAACACACGACCTCGATGGGTCAAAATAATTGAACAAATGCAAAGAATCAAAGTCACTTACACTTAATGCAGCGAGGGTGAATCCTAACTCTGGAAAAGGCTGGATCCAGATGTTGGTACTCCAGCCTGAGTGGGTGTGAGATTGCAGCGAGGAATGAATCTCCACTGCGATCTTAAATAGTGCCAAACTAAATCGCAAACAGGTGAGACAAATAATAAGGGATTAAGTGCCCGCAGCTGTGACAGCCCGCGAGCAGCCTGACAGGCGGAAGTGCTGCCGTGGTGCTGTCAAAATAAAAGCACAAAAAAATTCCCATACTAAACCAGACTAAATAACAGACAGAAAAGGGGAAATAATAAGTGACTCGAGCACGGGGGATCACTACAGAAACAAAGTGATTGAGATCGATCAGTCTGGAAAAGATTATAAAGCCATTTCTAAAGCTTTGGGACTCCACAGAACCACAGTGATTAGATTAGATTAGATTAGATTAGATTAGATTAGATTAGATTAGATTAGATTAGATTAGATTCAACTTTATTGTCATTACACATGTATGAATACAAGGTAACGAAACACAGTTAGAGCCATTATCCACAAATGGCGAAAACATGGAACAGTGATGAACCTTCCCAGGAGTGGCCAGCTGACCAAAATTACCCCAAGAGTGCAGCGACAACTCATCCAAGAGGTCACAATAGACCCCACATCAACATCTAAAGAACAGCAGGCCTCACTTGCCTCATTTAAGGTCAGTGTTCATTATTCCACCATAAGAAATAGACTGGGCAAAAATGGCCTGCATGGCAGAGTTCCAAGATGAAACATCTCTGCTGAGCAAAAAGAACATAAAGGCTCATCTCAGTTTTGCCAGAAAACATCTTGATGATCCTCAAGACATTTGGGAAAATGCTCTGTGGACTGATGAGGCAAAAGTTAAACTTTTTGGAAGGTGTGTCTCCCATTGGTGTCATTTCATGTCAGGTCAGGCATTGGTTTGCTTGCTACCGGATCACCATGAAAAGTGGTACTACCCGTCTCATGGGTGGGGCCGTCAGCGACTCAACTGGCAACCCCACCCTTCCGAGGGTTTGGAGAGTGAAACTGGGCATCCTGGCAGAACTAAAAACAGTTTCTGTCACAGGTCTGTGGTGGACCACTCCCAGTTACACAGGGTGAGACTGGACATCCTGGCAGATAAGCACATCTGTCACAAGGTCTGTGGTGGACTTTTGTCAGTCGGTGCATCGCGACATGCATTAAACAAAGAGCAGAGATAAATAAACCTATCATCTGGTCAGTCACTGCAACAGATACTGGAGTCAGTTTGTCTTGGCCTGTCCTTGCCACTGGTAATACCTCTATCTGTCAAGAATGTGCCACTAGTCAAGCAAATGCTAGCGGTACTCAAATACTTTGTAAGCAGTTTCATGAAATGGTCAGTCAGAAAGCAACTCATACTGGCTTGGATGTCACCCAGGATAACAAGGTCAGGAGTTCCTGACAGCGGAGGGTGAAGGACAGAGCTGTGTGGAGGAATCTGATCAGACCTAAATTAAACAGTCATTGTAGCCCCCCACATACTGCTATGATGATGATGATGATGTGTCCCATTACATCCAGCGTAAAAGTAACATAGCATTTCAGAAAAGGAACATTATACTAACAGTAAAATATGGTGGTTGTAGTGTGATGGTCTGGGGCTGTTTTGCTGTTTCAGGACCTGGAAGACTTGCTGTGGTAAATGGAACCATGAATTCTGTTGTCTACCAAAAAATCCTGAAGGAGAGTATCTGGCCATCTGTTCGTGACCTCAAGCTGAAGCGCACTTGGGTTCTGCAGCAGAACAATGATTGAAAACACACCAGCAAGTCCACCTCTTAATGGCTTAAGAAAAACAAAATGAAGACAAAATGAAGACTTTGGAGTTGCCTAGTCAAATCCTGACCTGAATCTGATTAAAATGCTGTGACATGACATTAAAAAGGTGGTTCATGCCCGAAAACCCTCCAATGTGGCTGAATTACAACAATTCTGCAAAGATGAGTTTGCCAAAATTCCTCCACAGCACTGTAAAAGATTCATTGCCTCTTATGGCAAATGCTTGATTGCAGTTGTTGCTGCTAAGGGTGGCCTAACAAGTTAATAGGTTTAGGGGGCAATCACTTTTTCACACAGGGCCATGTAGGTTAGGATTTTATTTTCCCTTAATAATAAACATCTTCATTTAAAAACTGCATTTTGTGTTTACTTGTGTTATCTTTGTCTAATATTTAAATTTATTCGATGATCTGAAACATTTAAGTGTGACAAACATACAAAATAATGAGAAATCAGGAAGGGATCAGACACTTTTTCACACCACTATAAATGAGCTGGGGAAAACTAGCAAACTATTAATCTATCATTTTAAATTCACCCTTTTTCTCTTAACAAAGACTCATGTATACACAATGTAACTATTGTGTGTGACCCGTAATAATCCGATCTCAGCCTCTCTCGGTCAGCTGTGTTCCTCATCCCTTGTATTGTTGAGTGTGTGGAGTGTGTGTATGATCGTTGACAGCAGGATAAAAGCAAGTGATGATTACTGACAGTTTACTACACACTGTTGTGTACTCATGGGCACATACATGTAAATAAAATGTTTATGTATAGCTCAAGTAGGTTCATTTTGTCTTCTTTTAATTATTTACCTTTTGTTCTTATTAAAGACAAAAACAGAAAGGAGATGTTTTTACCTTCTTTACATGTTTCGACTGTTCACTGCAGTCTTTGTCAGACGTCTGATGAAGGCTGCAGTGAACAGTCGAAGCATGAAAAGAAGGTAAAAACATCTCCTTTCAATTTTTGTCTTTAATAAAAACAAAAGGTAAATTATGTTTATGTATGCAGGATGTATGGATTAACTTGACTGTCTGTGGTGCATTATTGCACCCGGCAACCTCCCCCCAATGGTTAAGATTGTTTTCAAGGAAATATTTAGTTTAGATTTCAGAGATTTCCAAGGCTATAACTGGAAAGTGGAAAGAGATAATGGCCTACTGTTAATTAGAAAGATGTAGAACATGATCCAAAGTTTGAGATAGGAGTAAATTTATGCATCTAATTTGCATAATGCCTCAGCAGCCAAATCGAATTACATATCTTTTGGTCAAAAGCAGACTTTGGACATATTTACACAAAGGATGGTTTTGTTTTTTGTCACCATTTTTGTTTTTTTTGTTTTTTTGTTAAGTTGTCTTGAAAGTATATGAACCAGAAAATCAGTACGATGTAAACAAACAAAGAAATCTGTCATACTTTCCGCTGGCCAGGTGGCTTGTTTCATCCATTTTCATCATCCTGGTCATTATTTTGTCTTCTGTCAATCATTTTTGCTTTCTCTCCCACATCCAGAAACTCTTATGATTATTCCACCTCAATTTCACTTTTATTCTGCCGCAAATTATCTCATATGATGACATGGAACTGACAAGCAATCATGGTGTCTGTGGGGGAGTGAGGGCACGATGTGGAGGAAATAGACTCTTCTCTCTGCATTCAGCTTAAATGATTCCTCAGTAGAAGATGAAATGTACCAGCTTTAATCAAACTTCTTTTGACTAGTTTATGACCCCCTAGCCCCTCCCAAAACCCACCCACATCCTGCCCATGCCCCCCTTCCCTTCCCACACCTCCCTTTGACCTGACCTGCCCTGGACCTCCCCTTTGATCCATAATTATCCTTTGATCAGTGACAATCTTTATGACTCATCATTATCCTTTGATCAGCAAAGATCTTTATGACCCATAATTACCCTTTGATTGTTGACAAACTTTTATGACCTGTAATTATCCTTTGATCAGCCACATTCTTTGTGACCCATAATTATCCTTTATCAGTGATGACCTTTATGACCCGTGATTATCCTTTGATCAGTGACAACCATTGATCTGTAATTATCCTTTGATCCATAATGACCTTTGACCCCCACCCTGAGGGCTAAGTGTGGGAATGGAATGTTAACATACGGGAAATGGTGGGGACAGCGTGTGTTGTAGTTTCAGAGTTTTAGAAGTTTTCTTTTGATAAATGATCTATCTTATACATATGGCTGAAGTAACACCGCAGAGAAAAAAAAAGATAATGCACAATCGCAGAGCTAAACACGTTGATTTAAATTTCAACAAAATAAAAGGGTAGACGGCGATAGCGCCTTTTCTCATGAACAAGAAAGGGGTTTACAGATCCTGCTATTCACACCCACACTCCCCCACTCCCCCTCGCCCACCCCACCGCTCTGGTCCCACATGCATAATGATTGTGTTTTTATGTATTATCATTATGAATTTCATTTTATTTATTTATCTATTTAAATTGATTTGTGTACTGATGCAACATGTTCAAATAAATCATTCATTCATTCAAACTGATAAATGATATTTGAGGTTTATAAACTTTTTGATCCAGCCTCAGCCAATGAGTGGTGAGGGAGGGTTTGACGGGGCTCACCAATGATGACCTAGAGGTGTACCCCTACAGTTAAACAATGAAACTACACTGCAACACATGCGGAAATTGGATCATTAAATAAAATCAGAAAATTAAACAATGAAAAAAAGAAAGAACTCACCACAAGTGCAGGTCAGTGAGTCACCTGCCTCCAGCTTTTTGTCCAGACCTGTCAAGGATTAAGTGGGAAAAAAAGAGGATTGTCTTAACTGCATCTAGACCCTTGTGGGTGACAGCACCTCCCACAACTAACCCAGCCCTCCAATTTTAAAAGAAGACCAACCAACTAGCCATTTTGCGAAGCCAAAATGGAAACAGACCCCACGGCCTAGCCAGTTGTGTTCTAGAGGCAGGGGAATCCCCAACCCCAGTCAGGGATCAACCCAACAGGAAAAAACAGTGCAATGCCAATCCAGAGGTCTTCGGGCAAAACTGGGATAGATTGAACTGTGCAAAAAGTAAGCCTTCAAATGTGCATTTTTGCACCCACTTCCCTCCCTTTTTCCTGAATCAAGCAACCCAATAATGACAAAAAAAATGTTAGAGTTTAACAACTTAAAAAAACAAACAAAAAAAAAACTTATCTGTATGCTTGTGACGATTAGAGTTTATTTTGTGCTGATAGTAGGAAATTTCTCCTATTTACATTTTCCATTTTTGGGAAATTAGAGTTATTTTGTGCTGATACTAGAAAATTTAACATTTCTACTTTAAAGGCATTTTATATTTTGTGTTTACATATTTAAATGACCACACAACAGCCTTCTATGGATTGTCTGCATGAAACAATTCTGTAAAACATCCCACAACTTGTATGTCATATTTACCAACAGTTAAATTATTTTTATTCAATCAAACCTTTTATTATCTGCTGTGATCTGAATTTTTTATTTTTTTTTTATAACTTTAAACCAGATTTGGTTTTTTTTGTTTGTTTTTTTAACCACTCATAATAACTTTAAACAAGAATTTGCAGAGTTTTTGGCTGTCTGCTTTTTTTTTTTTTTCTCACAGTATTTTTACTTACTGGCATATGTAGTCCAAAAACTCAAGTGTACATAAAAAAATGGATTTTAGTAGGAGAGTGTTTTTGGTATAAAATTTAAAGAATTTAGCAAATTCACCACCCAATCCCGAAAAGACATTAATTATTTAACATTTTTCCTAATCTATTCTCACTACAGGAACAATCCTTTGTTTTTTTAGAGACATTTATCAACTTTCTAATCATTCAAAAACATTCTTCACACTCGTCGTCGGCCTCCGTCGGTCTATGATGACCATGGAAGAGAATCCTAAACGTCTACTCTGCTGGAACAGCACCGCCTGTGGCTGAACAGGCCGATGCACGAATGGCAGTCCCTGTCACACAGGTCGCACTTGTGGGTGGTCTCCGTGCTGCTGGGGCTGTGGCGGTTCTTCCTGCGGGTCCTTTTTTCATCTGCTGCAGTAGTCAGTCTCTCTTCACCCGCCTTGAGCTGTCTGGTAAGGGTGCCTCTCCATTTGGACCGGTCCGTTGAAAGGCCCTCCCAGCGCTCTGTGTTGATCTCCAGGGCCTTCATGTCTCTCTTGCAGACGTCTCTAAAGCGCAGCTGTGGGCGGCCAACGTCTCTCCTGCCAGTCGCCAGTTCTCCGTAGAGGACGTCTGTGGGTATTCTGCCATCCTCCATACGGTGAACGTGGCCTAGCCAGCGGAGCCTGCGCTGCCTGAGTAGAGTGAACATGGAGGGAAGGCCGGCGTGGGACAGAACTTCTGTGTTGAGCACTTTGTCCTACCAGGATATGTCCAGGATGTGGCGAATGCAGCACAAGTGGAAGGAGTTCAGTCTCTTTTCCTGCCGGGCGTATGTTGTCCACGTCTCACTCCCATAGAGCAGTGTGCTGATGACGCGGGCATTGTACACTGCCATCTTCGTCTTGACAGAGAGTTTGGGATTCTTCCAAACTCGTGTGGTGAGGTGAGCGAGTGTGAAGGCTGATTTTCCAATCCTCTTGTTGATCTCTGTATCAAGGAAGAGGTTGTTGCTGATTGTGGACCCCAGGTACGTGAACTGATTCATGACCTCCAGCTCGTAGTTGTCGATGGTGATGGTTGGTGGCGCTTCCGTGCCTTGCGCCAAGACATTAGTCTTCTTCAGGCTGATGGTAAGCCCGAAGTCCTTGCATGCCTGGGAGAAGCGGTCCATCAGGGTCTGAAGCACCTGCTGTGTGTGGGTTGCGACTGCAGCATTGTCTGCGAACAGCATGTCTCTGATTAGAGCCTCGCGTACTTTGGTCCTGGCTTTCAGGCGGGCGAGGTTGAAAAGCCTGCCGTCAGATCTTGTGTGCAGGTAGATTCCCTCTGTTGCTGTGCTGAAGGCATGCCTCAGGAGCATAGCAAAGAAAATCCCAAAGAGGGTTGGCGCAAGTACACAGCCCTGTTTCACTCCGCTGCGTATGTTGAATGGCTCTGAGACGTTGCTGTCGTGCTGCACTATCCCCTGCATGTTGGTGTGAAACGATTTGATGAGGCTTTGCAACTTTGGTGGGCATCCTATCTTTGGCAAGATCTTGAAAAGGCCCTCTCTGCTGACCAGATCGAACGCTTTGGTAAGGTCGATGAAGACGACGTACAGGGGCATGTTCTGTTCTCTGTATTTCTCCTGGAGTTGGCGGATGGAGAATATCATGTCTACCGTCGATCGCTCAGCGCGGAAGCCACACTGAGACTCGGGGTAGACACGTTCGGCAAGCTTCTGTAGACAAACGAGAACAACTCGTGCATAGACTTTGCCAACAACGCTGAGGAGGGAGATGCCCCTGTAGTTGTTGCAGTCGCTTCTCTCCCCTTTGTTTTTGTAGAGGGTGATGATCTTGGCGTCCCTCATGTCCTGTGGTACGGCACTTTCCTTCCAGCACTGGTAGAGGACGTCATGCAATGGCAGCAGTAGAGCGGTCTTGCAGTGCTTGATCAGGTCAGGGGGTATGCCGTCGTTGCCGGGTGTCTTGCCAGCGGCCAAGCTATCAATGGCCTTGCTGAGTTCGTCGATGGTTGGCTCGGTGTCAAGTTCATCCATGAATGGCAGGCAGTCGATGGCATCAAGGGCTGACGGTGTCACGGTGTTCTGTCTGGAGTAGAGGTCGGAGTAGTGTTCCACCCATCTCTCCATCTGCTTTTCTTTTCTGTGATCATCTCCCAGTGGAGGATTTTAGGGGGGCCTGTCTTGCTCTGAGTCAGACCAAGTGCTTTCTTGATGCCATCGTACATACCACGGATGTTCCCTGTTATGGCAGCGGTTTGAATGTCTTGGCTGAGCTGAGTCCAGTACTCGTTGGCACAGCGCCGAGCAATCTGCTGAACTTTGCTTCTCACAGCCCTGAGAATCTGGAGATTCTTCTCATTTGGGTACTTTTTGTACTCAGCAAGTGCTGAGCGCTTGGCTTCAATGACGGGGGTCATCTCGGTCAACTTGGCATCAAACCAGTCCTGTGACTTCGAGGTCTTCCTCCCAAAGGTAGCCAAGGCTGTGCGGTGGATGGTGTTTCACAGCTCTTCCCACTTCTGCTTTGCAGATTCTCCTTCTTGTGGTACACCAAGTTGCTTCTCAAAGGTGGAGGCAAACTGTTCAACAAGTTCTGGTTGGGCAATCTTGCTGGTGTCAATCTGTGCCTTTCCAGGCTGTCTAGCACGATGGAATTTCTTCAGCTGAAGCTTGACCTTGCAACACACCAATGAATGGTCTGTGTCGCAATCTGCACTCTGGAACGAACGGGTGATTAGCACGTTCTTCAGTGAGGTGCGCCTGGTCAGGATCAAGTCCAGCTGGTGCCAGTGCTTTGAGCACAGATGTCGCCAGGAAACCTTGTGTTGGGGCTTGGTCTTGAAGAACAAGTTTGTGATGCACAGATCGTGATATGTGCAGAACTCGAACAGCCGCTGTCCGTTGTCGTTCATTCTGCCCACGCCAAATGGTCCAAGACAGGAAGGCCAGGAGTCATGGTCAGCACCCACTCTGGCATTGAAGTCTCCAAGGAGAATGAGTTGTTCAGAGTTGGGGATGATCCTGACAGTTGTTGCGAGATTCTCGTAGAACTCGTCTTTTGTCTCTGGTGTGGCTGTCAGTGTTGGGGCATACACACTGACGAGGGTGACTGGGCCTTAAGTGGTGTTGAGGCGGAGGGTGAGGAGTCGTGCAGAGCCATTGCTGCCCAGTTCCACCATCTTCAGCAAGGTGTTCTTCACTGCGAAGCCCACTCCATGTTCCCTGTGTTTGTCACTGCCCTTTCCCTGCCAGTAGAACGTGTAGTCCTTCTCTCTCAGTGTGCCTGTGTCAGCCAACCGTGTTTCCTGGAGAGTGGCGATATCCACTCCCAGTCTCTTCAGCTCATTATTGATGATGGCAGTCTTCCTGGTATCGTTGATGTCCTTGAGGTTAGCAGCGAGTCCTGTCATCATAGTGCAGATGTTCCAAGTTCCCAGTTTTAGAGTTGGTCTCTTTTGTTTTTTTGTCTTGCCTGGTGCAAAGGTTCTCAGCCTGCTGTTCGGACTTCTCCTCATCCCCATGCATCCAATGAAGCAAGCTGTAGCGGGACAACACCTTATTGGCTGGGGGCTGCCTAGCTTGAGGCGGGCGGTAGCTGTCCAGTGAGATCCAATGATCCCTCCCACCATCGGGAACAACCCCTGGCGCCGCACTCTACGCCAATTGAGTGGTGGCTTATAACCGGTAACTGTCATTCCCTGTGTTTTGTCTACGCCAAAGGCGAAGCTGGAGTGTCCTCTCCAGTGATCCGGTGTTCTACCTTCCAGCGTTGGGCGTTGGTAGGATTCAAGCCTGGGCAGGAAGATATGGAGGACAAGATGTTGCCCATGCAGCATGTCCCCCCTCTCCACGTCACTGATGAATCCAAAGGAACAGCAGGGCTGCTACAGTTTGGCACCAGCGCCATCGCAGGAGCTGCCAGAACGATGTTGAGCACAACAGAGAACTGTCTTAGGTGCTCCGACTCCGGATTTTTCCTCAGGGTTGACTCCCGAAGCCTTTCCTGTGACCGGGTGTGCCACAAGGCAGCGGAGGTTTGAAATCAGGGTTTACCTTCTGTTACACCCAGGAGGGGCAAAGGGGAGGAAGGATGATTGAGCCAAGCTGTTAGACTTTACAGCGACTGTTTATTGACTTCTCCCAGCTCACATGGCACGGCACATCACTATACACAGCACATAGTTAGACACCATCTTGTCTCTACACTCTCTCTACACTCGCTCTCGGCTTCTCTCGAACGTTCTCTGGAACACACTCACTAGAGCGCATACACTCTTCTTCTATGGTGTTCTCTAACATTACACAGTGTCTTAACAATACTGAGCGCCACCTCTGGCGTAGAAACGCTACTACTTCCATTGACAGCTCATATCTAGACAGTGCATATTCAGTCCTTAAATACATTCCCTATAAATGCTCCCATTTACTATTAATCATTAAATTATAGTCTCTTAGGTACATTTATTAAGAATATTCACATTTGCCATTAGCATCTAATCCACACTGTTTCTGAGGGTTCACTAGAGGTTATCCAACATTAACACTTTCCTACACTCACCCCTCAAAAAGTTAATGTCGTCCCGACATTACACCTTTCTGAAAACAGTAGTTTTTTTTCTCTTTTCTTCTGTCAGTTCACATTTGGTAATCATGCATTACATGTTAAGTAGGGTATCACTACACAGGAGTCAGAGTTCATTAAAGTCTATAAAGATGCCACTGGTAATTGTCCATAGTACAGCATGTATCTCCTATTCCATGCAATACATTTGCAGAAGAGGTCTTTGTGCACGATAACCTTCAAACGCTCCATCCATCATGGTGGGTATCTGCATCTTTCCTGAGAGTAAGGATACTCAATCTAGTCATAGCCTACCAAATAAACCTTGGTGTGATGCCTGTGCCTTAGTAACATACTGCAAGTCTCTTTTTGTGTTTTTAAATTTTTTTGTTCTTTTTCAATTTTTTTATCAACCATCACAGTAACTACCAAGTTACTTTTCAAGACAGTTATGTCTGACCAATGGTTATCTTTAGCTTCTACACCTTTGTTCTAGACAGATGAAGTGCAATGAAGTGCTAGGTTGGCCTAACTTATCATAAGTCAATCTCAATGGCTGTTTTCTTATTCTTGAAGGATACGTTTTAACAGGAATCTCGTCAGGTCCCTCCTGGTCACTGGAACTGGACTCCGACACCTCATCACTCTGGTCCTCGTCTGCCTCAGCTGGATCTGGAACCACCGGATCGTCGACCTCTGGTGCCAGCTGCACCTGCGTGACGTCATCTGGGTCCTGGTCCTCATCCTCCGGAGTAGTGTCATCATGTGGGTAGAACTCCGATGCATCGGCTCTCAGTGGACGCTGATCTTGATCCTTCCCAGCTTGTAATCCAATTATGGCATTCCAACCCTCTTCATCTTCATCATCCGTGTTGCTTTGTCTGTCCACATGCCTTTGTCTTTTAGAGTCTCTTTCTCTCATTTTCTTAGAGGCATGTTTCACTGTTTCCATGGGAAGAAAGTCACATGGTAACAAAAGGTTTCTGTGTATGACCCGAGTGCATCCCTTACCAGTTCCAGGTCTGATTTCATATACTGGACTGTCTGGGTACTTCTTTTGGGTCACGACATACACCTTGTCTTCCCAGTATGATCTTAATTTTCCTGGCCCACCTTTTTCGGTCAAGTTTCGAACCAATACTCTGGATCCAGGGAGTAATTCAGCACCGTGAACCTTTTTATCATAAAGTGCTTTACTTCTCATCCCTTCTTTGTTTGCTGTTTTAGAAGCGAGTTTGTAAGCTTCAGTCATTGTAGCTCTCCACTTTTCAGCATAGTCTTGCTGAGAAACACTCTGCTCTCTTGTTGTGAGGCCAAACATCAGATCAATAGGCAACTTTGGACTACGACCAAACAACAGAAAATATGGTGCGTACCCCGTAGCTTCACTACGCGTACAATTATAGGCATGAACCACTTTTGCCAGAGAGGACTTCCAGTCTTCCTTAGCTGCTTCGGGCAAATTTCTGAGCATTGCCAACAGTGTACGATTAAATCGTTCCACCTGCCCATTCCCTTGGGGATGGTAGGGCGTTGTTCGGGACCCCTGCACACCACTGTACTCTTGGAGTTTTGCAAAAAGTTTATTTTGGAACTCTCTTCCCTGATCATGATGGAGTCGTGTGGGGAAACCAAACTTAAGGGCAAAATCTCCAAAGATCTTCTCAGCAGCGGTGTGGGCAGCTTTGTTACGACATGGGTAAGCCTGGGCAAAACGCGTGAAATGGCCCATTACAACCAGGATATACTCATATCCTCCTTTGCACTTCTCCAAATGCAGGAAATCCACTGACACTAATTCAAATGGGTACGTGGTGACAATGTTAGTCAGTGGTGCCCTTGTTATCTTATTGGGACGTTTGTTCTTTAAACAACTGCAAACTCTCGTGATGTAGTGCTCCACATCTCTTTGCATATGAGCCCAATAAAAACGCTCTCTTATCAAGTTCATCACTCTCTCTACCCCTAAATGACCCATGTTTTCATGGAGCTCTTTGAACACGAGTTTGTGAAACTTCTGGGGTAGGAGTAGCTGGTCATGTGTTGCTGTTCTCCTGTAAAGCAGTCCATCATCTTCCAAGTACAGCTTGTGTTTTTGCCTGACTAGAGCTGCAATTTTACTGTTGTGCTGCTTTACACTTCTTGGCCATTGTTTTGGCAACACATAGCGCAACACCTCTCCAATCACGGAGTCTTCTTCTTGAGCTCTTTTTAGATCAGTCTTTGATATTTCAGCTATAGAGCTGGC
The DNA here is from genome assembly GCA_020510985.1 of Pholidichthys leucotaenia. NCBI lineage: Eukaryota > Metazoa > Chordata > Actinopteri > Cichliformes > Pholidichthyidae > Pholidichthys > Pholidichthys leucotaenia. Next base: position 225,287,710 of record CM035845.1, on the reverse strand, counting down.
TTCTTGATCTGCTTCAATAATGAGAGTAGAAATGGTGACTGGGCAGAGCCATGGTTCATTTTCTTGTGACTTTACCTTGACTGCCTGTGTCACACAATTCATCACATCAGGATCAACATTCTGGGAGCATTTGTTCATGTACTGCTCCATATCTAGGGGCATACGTGAAAGTCCGTCTGCATCTCTGTTTGCTTTTCCAGGGCGATACTTAATCACAAACTGGAAATCAGCTAGTTCTGCTACCCATCTCTGTGTGGTTGCATTTAACTTTGCGGTGGTAAGCACATACGTTAGGGGATTATTGTCCGTATAGACAGTGAATGGTGGAGAATAGTACAGATAATCCCGAAACCTCTCACAGATGGCCCACTTCATGGCGAGAAATTCCAGCTTCCCTGAATGAAGGTGGTAGTTCTTCTCTGAATTTGACAGTGTCCGGGAGCCATATGCTATCACCACCAGTTTGTCTTGTTGTCGCTGGTATAACACCGCCCCAAGCCCCTCCTGTGAAGCGTCACAGTGTAAAATGAAGGGTTCTTCAAAGTTCGGGTAACCTAACACTGGGGGTTGGGTAAGAAGGTCAACAAGCTGACAAACTACTGCTTGATGCTCTGGGCGCCACCTGATCACATGAGATGAGGGTAAGTGGCCACCATCGTTCTTTTTGACATGTTTCTTTAAGTTTTTCTTAGCTTTGTCTGTGTGGTCTTTAGCCAGAAGGTCGTAAAGAGGCTTTGCTATACGAGAGAAGTTTGGAATATAGCTACGGTAATATGAAATAAAACCTAGCAGTTTCCTTAGCTCTCCCACAGTGGAAGGTTGCTGCTGTTTGAGTGTCTGCACTGGGGCAATGTCCGCAGGGTCCATGGTGTAACCCTGTCCTGTTACCATTTTACCAAGAAAACGTACCTGCTGCTTGAATAACTCACATTTCCAGGGAGTCAACTTCACTCCATGACTTTGATAGCGGTGCAGGACGCTTCTCAGGTCTCGCAAGTGATCTTCAAAAGTCTGTGAATGAACAAGGTTATCATCGAGGTAAGGCAGACAAACATCATCTCTCAACCCCCACAAGCACTCCTCCATAGATCTTTGGAATGCTGCTGGTGCTGAGGACAAACCAAATGGAATCCTTACCCACTCGAACAAACCCCAGGGAGTGATAAATGCAGTGAGGGGCTTACTCGACTCTTCCAGGAAACCCTGATGATACGCCTTTCCTTGGTCGAGGACTGAAAACCACACACTCCCACTTAGACTGTTCAGCATATCCTGTATGCGGGGAATTGGGTGTCTGTCTGGGATAGACTTCTTGTTCAACTCTCTAAAGTCACAACACAAACGCAGACCTCCATCTTTCTTTCGCACACAGACAACTGGACTGGAATACGATGACTTGGATTTGATGATCCAGCCCCTGTTAAGCAGATCTTCTAAATACTCCTTTACTTCTTTATGAAGTGGTTTGGGAACAGAAACATAAGTCTTTTTGACAGGATCGTGATCTTTGAGTCGGATCTTCAACTGTAAAGAGGGAATTGTCCCTACATCATACTCATCACGGGAAAACGCTTGCCGTTCCTCCCGTAGTAGCTGTTTTACTTGCTCTTGCTGTATGGGCGAGAGATGATCAAGGGGAACTGGAGGGTCCCACATGTCCATAGTCTCTTTGACAGCACAGTTCATCTCGGTCTCTTTAGTTCTTCCTGTCTCACTCATCGTTGGGTCGACGGTCGCTTGGTTTACAGCAGGGGGTCTAATATCTGCCGGATAAGCAGTTTTAACTCTCTGCGTTTCACCCAAAATGGTCTTAGCGGGCAGCTGGATATCACGGGACGTACTGTTTGTTATAGGTATTTTGAACATTGATCGCTTCCCTTTCCATAACTGCACCAACCCACTTTGCATCTGCAAACCCTCTGGTAACTGGGTGTACTGACTCGGCTCAAATAAGACGTCTTGTGTGTCTGGAAGTGAGCCTGCTCTGACACAACCTTTGACTGTTTTGGTTTGGCCAGCAGGGATGGTAACCAACTCACTGCCAACTTTTACCATTCCTTCCTCCAGCCTATCCTCCTCACTTTGCATCACTTTCAAAAACACTTCTGTTTTCTTACAGTCAAATGAGAAGGCTGCGCTAACAGCTTCACTGATGGCGCAAGGGGATTTAATGCCCATCTTCAGGACATGGTCAATCACGTTGAACCCAATGATAGGCGGCTCTGCCACTCCGTCCTCCTTCACCACTAGCACAGGAACTAAGAGTTCCACCGGTGGGCGACTAACTGTCGGCAGCTTAAATGTGACTTCGACCCACCCTGAGAATGGAATCGGTGTCCGGTTCACTGCCCTCCCACTCAGGATAATTGGACCCACCAACTCGTCTAAGTCTCTGACGGTGGTGTGTGGCAGGTGCTCCTGTCTCCAGGCGTCATTCATTAAACAAACCTGTGACCCTGTGTCCCACAATGCTTGTGTTTCCTTGTCATCCAGAAAGCAGGTGATGACATATTTTTTTCCAACCAAATTGAGTAACTGTAATTGGCGATTAGGGGACAGTAGATTAACACGGACCGTTTCTACAGGAGGTACCTCGACCTGAGCTACCAGCCTTGCTTCTAACCTCTGAATACTGTCAGTAACGAGCTCATACAGCTCTTGTGTGTTAGCTTGTTCTGATGTGGTTGCGACAGTATTGGCTGCCGTGTCTACTTGCCCTGTTCCTCTTCCGAGTCTCCTCCCTATCCGACATTCCCTTGACATGTGGCCGCTGACTCCACACCTAAAGCAGTGGTTGCATTGATCGCCATTGCTGGTGGCCTGACATCTCTTGCAGCCACGCGTCCTCCTGGCTCTTTGAGCGCGAGGTGCTCTGGGAGACTCACGTATTGCCTTTTTGATCTCCTCCATGTCACTCTTCAGCTGCGTGACTATGTTCAGGAGCTCAGATTCCGTACGGGTCACTGTGCTTTGGGATTTAAGGATTTTTCCTTTTGTCGATGGTAGGGGGCGCTCTTGGCCATCCACTTCTCTCTCGGTTGCATACTGACCCGTCAGATTTTCCACTCGGCATTCTCGAACCTTTAGTTCTTTTGTGTGCCTTTTAAATTTCTGATGCCGTTCCCATTCAAGACTGGCTGCTGCATTCATCTTTGAAATCAGTAGCTCGTCGGTGACGGCAGGATCCTCCAAATAACGCTTCAGTTGATATTTCACATCAACACTGATCAGTCCTGTTTCCACCGCCCTCAGAAACTTCCTCTGAATAAGATCAGAACTAAACTGCTCTTCAGTGCCAGGCTCTCTGGATGCTGCTAAAAGTCTTTCCTTTAGCTCAATGGCACGAAACAGGAAATTCTGAGGTGACTCATTACTGTCTTGTGTGAGATTTATCAGACGATGATACAAGTCAGTGGAACTGTCTTCTTTATAATGTCCTTGCAGGATTATGCGCAGCTGTGGCAGTGTGAGATCTGACTTAATCTCCAGCATAGCGCGCAAACTCAATCCAGGACTCACTGCTTTGACAACAGCCTCAATTATCTCAGCCTCACTGTGCTTTTTCCTTAAGCCCATATTGATCTGGTGAGTGAGATTGGAATAAGACAACTTGTCTTTTTGGCCCCTCTCCCCTATCTGCCCATTTATCTTAAACTCCCGTTTAATGATCACTTCTGGTGGTAGGGGCGCTGTGGGGACCGCTGGCTGTATCACAAAATGGTGGCTCGGTGGCGCGGCCTCGGGCTGTGTCACAAAATGGCGGCCCGGTGGCGGCGCGACCTTATCATCCATCAGCCTTATTATTTCTTCTTCAACCCGTTTAGTTGAGTCAATAATACTTTCATGCAGAGCGGCATACTGGCTCTGTAAACTGGCGAGTGCCTCCGCCTCGCGGCTCGTGCCGGCCGTTGTCGCTGCCTGCGTCAACGGTTCACTTAGCTTAGCTTTGTTAGCACATGCTATTAGCCTTAGCAGAAACTCGCGGACAACATCCTCCTCTTCGCGTTCGATGGCTTTTTCCACCTCCTCGATTAACAGTCGTATCAGCGTGTACTTCTTAGACGGTTCGGCTGGGCTTATCTTTGCAAATAAACAGACCTCATTTAGCTGTTCGGCCCGTAACGGCACCAAGGCCTCAGTTAGCTTAGCTTGTAGCTGCCCCAGCTCCATTGTTATGGCTTCTCTCGTTTTCCTTTTTTATTTGCTCACTCACCGTCTTATACACGGCTGAACCATCCTCTGCTACCAAGTTTTGTTACACCCAGGAGGGGCAAAGGGGAGGAAGGATGATTGAGCCAAGCTGTTAGACTTTGCAGCGACTGTTTATTGACTTCTCCCAGCTCACACGGCACGGCACATCACTATACACAGCACATAGTTAGACACCATCTTGTCTCTACACTCTCTCTACACTCGCTCTCGGCTTCTCTCGAACGTTCTCTGGAACACATTCACTAGAGCGCATACACTCTTCTTCTATGGTGTTCTCTAACATTACACAGTGTCTTAACATTACTGAGCGCCACCTCTGGCGTAGAAACGCTACTACTTCCATTGACAGCTCATATCTAGACAGTGCATATTCAGTCCTTAAATACATTCACTATAAATGCTCCCATTTACTATTAATCATTAAATTATAGTCTCTTAGGTACATTTATTAAGAATATTCACATTTGCCATTAGCATCTAATCCACACTGTTTCTGAGGGTTCACTAGATGTTATCCAACATTAACACTTTCCTACACTTCTCCTAGATGGGCTACCTTCCCAGGGTGACGAGCCACCATCTACCCGAAGCATCTGGTTTTAAGGCGCCAGAGATCCGCCCTCGCCCCTTCTCCTATTAGTAAAAGCAGTTCCTCCGGGCTTAGAGACTAAACCACACGGGCAGGCTAGGAGTTGGACTTAGTTGTCAGAGGCTTTTCGAGACGCACGCCATAAGGAGCATTTTATGAGCACTGGGAGCTTAACCCCAGTGCCGCTCCTGGCTATGACAACCTTGGAACCAAGGTTTCACACTATGAATTATTATATAAAAAAACTGTGAAAACCAATTTTCATTAAATGTATTTACTTCTTCCATCAATAAAGAGAGACTTGTGACTCAGGTTTTTTTAGGCTAGTTCGCTGTTATATGAAACAGTCTCTAGGAAAAGCTTTACTTTAGTTCAACAGGAATACTTGAAACAACCAGCATGTGTTTATATCTGTGTTTGATATCACCACCTTAAACCTCCATGGCAGGATGTGACGTTTATCCCTAATACTTTTAACGCACTAACAATCAAAGATTTCGTCTTTTTGAAACTTCATCATTTACAAATTGAGAAGTTTGCTACAGTTTAACAAAAATGATTTTCATTATTGACACAAGAAGTCACAGAAGCATTATACTTTCAACAAAACTTAGATGCAACTTTCCAGCATACCTGCAAAATTATTCCACTTACATTAATCAAAGATTTATTCTTTTCAAAAACTTTATCATTTAAAAGTGTGGTTTATTTTGTGGTAGTGTGGCGGGTTGATTCAACCCCCCCACAACACACAGGACAGTCAGCTCTCTTCTCTTGGTTTTTCCCGCTGCACTACTGAGATGTAATGTGCCATGCATGTATTGTGATGTAATGTGCCATGCATGTATTGTGATGTAATGTGCCATTCATGTATCGTGATGCAATGTGCCATTCATGTATTGTGATGTAATGTGCCATTCATGTATAGTGTTCATGCGTCCTGTCCTTACTGTGACCTAGAGGCTGAGATCAATACGTAGATGTGCCTTGTAACCTCTTTGTCCTGCTCCTGGAGCAAAGGCTAGGAAATCTGCCTATTGTTATGTAGGTCTTTCAAATGCAAATATCTCATGCCTGTTCTGCAGTCCCTTTGATCATACCAACTGCTGTGAATCTGCTCTTTGATGTATTGTTGTAGTTGGGTATATATGCTGCAACTCTGTAACGCAAACCCCTCTCATTCTGATTCTGCAACTGCTGCTGCAGGACACTGACATTGCGCGCCGGGAGCCGAGCTTGTGACGGCGGTATGATATAATAAAACTCTGCTTAAAACCACAGCATCGCTGCATATTTTTATCATCCGCCGCACTGGTGACCCCGAAGACGCACACGCTTTGTGCGACGCAGCCTTCTGGTCTGGACATCCACGCTGAACCGGCCGAGGGACACAAGACGTCTCCTCCCTCTCGCCGCCCCAACGCACCATGACCTGAAGGCAGAAAAGAACACGCTGCCAGTGAATGCTTCACTGGTTACCCCGAACATGCACACGTTTTGTGCAAAGTAACTTTCTGATCTGGACAGCTGCACTGGTGACCCATTCTTCAGGATGAGATCTGCACGTCTGAGATCTGCTCATCCACGCTGGACCGGCCGCACTCGCAGTTCCTCCACACGAGAGCGCAGGCACCTCGTACCCTCTCCACGACGGCGTCCTCCATGGCCGGCGGAGAACGCAACACGTGGACCTGAACGCACCACGGCCGAGCGGTGCCAAAGATCGTCTATTCCCTCCCACCGCTCCAACGCATCTGCACGAGCCTGAGGGACAAAAGATCGTCTATTTCCTCCCACCGTTCCAACGCACCATGGCCAAGCTGCAGCCACAGCCCAAAACTGGATTTTATCGGTGCCGTCTGCGCCGATCTCCACCAAGATTCTGCACCCTGACTCGCCACTCCAGCGGTCCACCCACGCACGGAACCCCCGCGCACGCACCGGGGAGTTACGAGGACGGCACACCACACACGGGACAATAACGGCTTCACTGACCGCCTTCCTTCTGCTGCACACTGGCCCTTTAGGCTTGCTTGTACACCTGAGGCCTGCAGCTTGCTCACTGGATTATATGGTCTTAGCCACGGCACACAAGGGGAATTCAGCTGTCTGCCGTTCCCGAGGCTTTAGAGTTCCGCCTGCCCTAAAGTCAACACGCCAGTCCCTCTGCTTTTATTTTTTTTTCTTACAGCCGCTCCTGCTTTTCTTCATGGCCACGAGAGGAGTCAGAGACAAATTTTTCTTTTTGTGATCTCCGCACGCGCAACGGGACAGCCCCTCGACGTCGCGGAGCAGCAAGAAATTTTTGCACGGCTCGGACGATTTCACCGCCCCTGCCGGCACTTAATACCCCTCCCCTCCCTCCCTCTCCGTCTACAGCGAGCTTCTCCCACAGCTCGCTCCCATAGATGGATTATCGAGGTCTCGGTCCCCTGCCTTGCCCTCTGGGGGGGAGCATGTGGCGGGTTGATTCAACCCCCACACAACACACAGGACAGTCAGCTCTCTTCTCTTGGTTTTTCCCGCTGCACTACTGAGATGTAATGTGCCATTCATGTATTGTGATGTAATGTGCCATGCATGTATTGTGATGTAATGTGCCATTCATGTATCGTGATGCAATGTGCCATTCATGTATTGTGATGTAATGTGCCATTCATGTATAGTGTTCATGCGTCCTGTCCTTACTGTGACCTAGAGGCTGAGATCAATATGTAGATGTGCCTTGTAACCTCTTTGTCCTGCTCCTGGAGCAAAGGCTAGCAAATCTGCCTATTGTTATGTAGGTCTTTCAAATGCAAATATCTCATGCCTGTTCTGCAGTCCCTTTGATCATACCAACTGCTGTGAATCTGCTCTTTGATGTATTGTTGTAGTTGGGTATATATGCTGCAACTCTCTAATGCAAACCCCTCTCATTCTGATTCTGCAACTGCTGCTGCAGGACACTGACATTGTGTCCTCCTTCTCTGAGAGCCGTGGGCTCCCTCCCAGCGCGCATGCACGGCGCCGGGAGCGGAGCTCGTGACAGCAGTATGATATAATAAAACTCTGCTTAAAACCACAGCATTGCTGCTTATTTTTCATCATCCGCCGCAGTAGCAAATTTAACATTCCTATGGCTGACAGCCCCCAACAAACAGTAACCAGATGTGACACATCACCCACACACACACACACACACACACACACACACACACACTATGCATGATGATCAGATTCTCTGCAGCATGCTACTTTTTTCATACTTGCAAAATGATTCCAGTTCCATTAATCACGCCACTAACAAAGATTTACTCTTTTCAAAACTGTACAAGTGTTAGTTCACCAAAAATGCATTAAGCACACAAATTTTAAAAGAATACTTTTCTCAAGTATTTAGTTATTTAAAAAAGTGACAAACTGCATTTTTTTTGGACTCACACAAAACATAGACTTATCATTTATGTGTATTTACCATGCCAAAGTCTAAAAAAAAAAAAAAAAGGTTTGTTTTTAAAAAAAGCTGAAAACTTTTTTGTCTGCATTACTTGATTGTAGCTAGAAAGGTAGAGTTTCCTTTTTAGGTATGATGGCTTTTTTTGATTTTTCTAGTGAAAAATACTGAAAAAACAACTGGTATGTTGTAAGCAAGTGTTGATAAAATATTGTGTGATCACTTGCTTTTCTAAAATGCATCTTCTGAAATCACATCTACCATTTTAACTTGATCACTCTGCCAATAAGTGTTTATTCCTTCCTGCTTTTTGAGAGAAAAAGTTTAGCAGGCTATGTCTACCAGATTCAGCATACAGAGACATCTGTGTCTTTACACCTAAGAATCAACACAACTCTACAGTTAAAAACAACAATAAAGAACTAAAGCTAACCTGCAACATCATGTCCCAGTTACTATGGACTTTTTAAAAGAATTTTATGCATAGATCATACCATTTTACCATCTAAATTAGAAAATATGAAAAATATTAACAGAACAGAAAACATGTTCAGTTTTCAGGTATAAAATGCACCTGTCTACATACTGAAATGCAGGCTGGTGTAGGGAGCTTGGAATGAAGAAGCGATGTGATTTCATAAATCAAGATTTATTATCAGCTTCATCTCCCTAACATGTCTCATCTCGATGCAGAAGCAGAATGAGAGGTCGAGCGCAGTCAGACCTTCATACTTATACCCACACTCAACAAAAGACATTGCATATCAAAGCTGACATCCCGCATTAACGTAATCCCCTGTCCTCTATCTCCTCCACCTGACCCTGGGTGGTCAGGAAGTTCGATCCGGTCTCCACCGCTGCGACTCAGTCTGTTCTTTGATCTTCGCCGGTGGTTGAGACCTCTTGTCCTGTTCTGAGGCGTGAGGTCATTCCACGTATGTAATCATTAAACATTCTAATATGTCTATACATATGTAGGTATGGAATATATGATTAATATAAGCCACAGCCCCCTCAAACGACTAAGAAAAGGACAATCAAATTAAGTTTACAGTTTAAGATAATCTCTATGACATATTATACTGTTAAACATCTTGACAGGGAAAACAAGGAAAAAATCTTTCCAGCAGTCATGTTACCCCTCAGGTTATGCAGCATGATCCTGTAGAAAATTCAGTGGTAACAACAACAGTATAGTAATGTCACAAATCAGCCTTAAAACTGTCACGGCACAATCTGATCACATAGTTAACAACTCTTTGTCAATTTTGCATCAGTCCCTGTGCCGTCTGGGTTTTAATCTTCTCCCGAATCTGCTGTAGGTCCACTTTGGCGTCCTGGTGGGACCATCCTGTAAGGAATCTGCAGCTTGGGGAGGAGAGTGGTTATTTGTTCCCTGCAGGGGGGCTGAGTCTTTTCTCTTAGGGGATCTACCCCGCCGAGGTACTCTCGCCACCCATGCAGGCTCGTCGCTCAACAAGAAGGCAGGTTTAAGTCTGTCAATGCTGACTGTTTCTTTTCTGTCCCCTAAATCAAGCACAAAATGCTTATCACCAGGTTCCAGCACTCTGAATGGTCCGTCGTATGGTGGACGGAGGGTTGATTTTAAAGCTTCGTGTCTAACAAAAATGAACTCGGCGTTTTTTAAAGCTTGGGGGAATAAAACCCGTGGAAAAGAGTGATGTGCAGGTCCAGGGAGCGTGTCCGGTCCGGTGCTGCTTAAGGGCCTCAGGGCTGGAAGATGCCCAGGCTCTGGATGTTCTGGTAAGAACTCACCTGGGAGTCTGAGAGGTTGTGCAAAAACTAATTCTGCTGGGGAGGCGTCTCGATCCTCTTTAGGCGCAGAATGCAACCCTAATAAAACCCAGGGAAGTTTATTCACCCAATCTGTATCCGTTAGTGAGGCCCTGAGGGCAGCCTTTAAAGATCTGTGAAAACGCTCGCATAACCCATTAGCCTGAGGGTGGTACGCGGTGGTGCGGTGAATTGTCGCTCCTAAGCTGCTGGCCATGGCTGACCACAGCTCTGAGACAAATTGAGGCCCCCTATCAGACGTGATGTCCGATGGGACGCCGAAACGTGCCACCCAGTTTGTTAAAAAAACGCGAGCGACTTCCGCGGCTGTGGTTGACGCCAAAGGGACCGCCTCCGGCCAGCGCGTACTACGGTCTATCATTGTTAACAGGTGTGTGAACCCTTGAGACGAAGGTAGTAGTCCCACGAGGTTGACATGAACGTGGTCAAACCTCCTGGCTGGGATTCGAAAAGGCTCTAGAGGAGCTTTTGTGTGTTTGTGTATTTTGGCGGGTTGGCAAGACATGCAAGTCTTTGCCCACTCCTTTACATTTTTGCGCAGGCCCGGCCAAATAAACTTTTCTGCGACCATTTTAACCGAGGCGCGCACCCCTGGGTGCGCGAGGGAGTGAACCAAGTCAAAAATGCGGCGGCACCATGCAGCTGGAACTACCGGGCGAGGTTGGCCGGTTGACACGTCGCAGATTAGGGGGGGTACACCGTCACGTAAACCCCTTTCCTCCAGTCTTAACCCTGTTGGTCCAGACAGGAGCGCGCGCACGTCCGCGTCACTGCTTTGTTCCTCTGCCATGGCTGCGTAATCTAACCCTACGTGAATTGGGGCCGCGTATGCGTCCGCGTTGGCGAAGAGTTCTGCGGCTGAGGTAGTATAATCTGTCTCTTCGTGCTCTGGCAATGTCACAGCGCGAGAGAGGCAGTCTGCTACCACGTTAAGTTTGCCTGCCACATGTCGAATGTCTGTGGTGAACTCTGAAATTGCAGCTAGCTGTCTTTGTTGCCTGCCTGACCATGGTTCTGAAATTTTAGCCATCGCAAAAGTGAGTGGTTTATGGTCTACAAAAGCTGTGAAACGCTGCCCTTCCAGCCAGAACTGGAGGTGGCGGATGGATAAATGAAGCGCTAGCAGCTCCCTGTCAAAAGTGCTGTATTTGCGCTCAGTTTGGTTTAAAGATTTGCTAAAAAATGCTAACGGTTGCCAGGTTCCGCCAACGTGTTGTTCCACAACTGCCCCTATGGCCAGGTCTGAAGCGTCTGTGGTTAGCGCTATGCGGGCCGAGGGATCAGGGTGAACCAACAATGTGGCATTCGCTAGAGCACTCTTTACTTCCGCGAAGGCGCTTTCGCGCTCCGGGGTCCATTCGACCGCGTTGGAAGGCTTTTGTTTTCTGAGCGCAGCATACAGGGGTTGCATGAGTTGGGCTGCGCGGGGGAGGAAACGGTTGTAAAAATTCACCATTCCCAAAAATTCTTGCAGCGATCTGACCGTTTGTGGTCGTGGAAAATTTTTGACCGCGCGGACTTTGTCTGGCAATGGGACTCCCCCCTTTGGTGAAACTCTGTGTCCCAAAAAATCAATTTGTGACACGCCGAATCGGCATTTGGCTGGGTTGATTATTAACCCGTGCTCTTCTAGTCTCTGAAAAACTGTAGTGAGGTGTTGTTCGTGTTCTTCCTCTGACGGGCTGGCTACCAGCATATCGTTGAGGTAGACAAACATGAAGGGGAGGTCGCATAATACCGCGTCCATCATATGCTGAAAGGTTTGAGCAGCGCCTTTGAGGCCGAACGGCATTCACAAAAATTCAAAAAGACCAAAAGGGGTTATTACAGCTGTTTTAGGAATGTCTTCCGCTCGAACGGGGACTTGGTGATAGCCGCGGACCAGGTCTATTTTAGAAAAAATGCGCGCGCCCGCCAGATGTAGTGAAAAATCTTGGATGTGAGGGATTGGGTAGCGGTCATGCGCTGTCGCATTGTTTAATCTGCGGTAATCGCCGCAAGGTCTCCAAGAACCGTCGGTTTTCGGGACCATGTGTAGTGGTGATGCCCAAGGGCTTTTTGAGCGCCTAATAATGCCTAATTTTTCCAGGCTGGCAAACTCGTCACGTGCTATGGCGAGCTTGGTCACGTCTAAGCGCCGAGCTTTGGCAAACACGGGTGGGCCTGTTGTGGGGCTGAAGTGTTCAACCCCGTGTTTCGCTACTGTTGCTGAAAATTTTGGAACTGTGAGTGCTGGAAATTGGGTGAGGAGTTGGTCAAACTTACCTCCTGCTGTGGTGACGCTGGCCTGCACGGGTGGTGGAGAAACTCGAGCTGAGCAGGGGATAGAAGAAAATGACATGCATTAACTAAGCGTCTATTTGCAAGATCGACTAACAACCCATGTGCACACAAAAAATCGGCACCCAACAAGTTAAAACTCACTGACGCTATAATAAATGTCCATCTATAGTTGCGGCCGTGAATGAGAAGAGGCAGGTTCCTTTCACCTAAAGAGTCGATGATCGAGCCGTTGGCTGCCATCGCTCCGTTTCCCCGGGGTCCCATGGCCCGGTCTGCATTGGAAGGGGTGATAAAGCTCACCTGAGCTCCGGTGTCGATGAGGAACTGTCTCCCGGTGTGTCCGTCAGTCACATAAAGCAGCTTATTCGTCTCGCCGAGAGCTGCAGCTGTTAACGTTTCTCGGCTCTTGAAACTGCAGGGGGGTGTGCATTTGTGCGCCCTCACGGCGAAACGCTGATGATAATAGCAGAGGTCGTTCCGCTTGCTGCGCCTTGGTCGCGTCGCTGCCATGGTGGGTGGGCTCTGCTCCGTTGTCCGCGGTTCTCCGCTGCTCTGGGCTTCCGCGCTGAGATCTGCAGATGCTGCTGTGGCCATCTGTTCGCCGCAGGAGTTGATGAGTCACTGCGCTTCTCGGGCCAGTGCGCGGAAGTCCTGCTGGGTGCTGCACCGCATGTTGGCCAGTGTCCCTCTCATGTGCGGCGGCAGAGTGCTGAGGAAGATATGCTGAAAGAGGAAGTTGTCGTTGTCTGCCTCCTTCAGCTGCAGCATGTCCTCCATGAGGGCCCTTGGTCTGCATCCTCCATGGCCGTAAATCGTCAGAATCTTCCCTGCTCTCTCCTCGGCTGAGGGGACGAAACTCTCGATGAGGGTCGCCTTCAGTTCTTTGTATTTGTCGTGGGCGGGTGGTTGTTGAATCACGCTCCGCGCGCATCTTGATGTGGCGGCATCGAGTCTGGCGATGATGTGGTAAAATTTCGTTTCGTCCGCTGTTATGCCCGCCAGCGCAAACTGAGCCTCAGCTTTCTGGAACCACGAGTTCGGGTCGCTTTGCCAGAACTCTGGCAGCTTGACGGTGACGGCGCTTGTGTGGGCCGTCTCTGATGTGTCAGCTGGGTGAGAACGCCTTTCTTCTGTTCTCACGGCGGAGCTGGGGATGGTGCTCGGTTGAGCCCTCTCTGTAGCTTCTGCCGTGGGGGAACGTCTTCCATCCGTTCCCCTGTCTGCATTGGCGACAGCGCTTGCCTGGGTCGCCTCTGATGAGTTTGTCGCGGGAGAACGTCTTTGTTCTATCCTCACGTCTGGTCACCAGTGTAGGGAGCTTGGAATGAAGAAGCGATGTGATTTCATAAATCAAGATTTATTATCAGCTTCATCTCCCTAACATGTCTCATCTCGATGCAGAAGCAGAATGAGAGGTCGAGCGCAGTCAGACCTTCATACTTATACCCACACTCAACAAAAGACATTGCATATCAAAGCTGACATCCCGCGTTAACGTAATCCCCCTCCATTGTCCTCTATCTCCTCCACATGACCCTGGGTGGTCAGGAAGTTCGATCCGGTCTCCACCGCTGCGACTCAGTCTGTTCTTTGATCTTCGCCGGTGGTTGAGACCTCTTGTCCTGTTCTGAGGCGTGAGATCATTCCACATATGTAATCACTAAACATTCTAATATGTCTATACATATGTAGGTATGGAATATATGATTAATATAAGCCACAGCTGGCACAATATTCTACCCTCAGACCTAAACTTTTTAGCTAAGGCAATAACTTGGAAGTTTTAGCACCAAACATTGAAAGTGAAAGGATTAGGCTTAAAAACATGGTTTTGTGGAGATTGTGTGGAAAGGATGAGGCAGAGTTATTTCTCAGGTTCCATTTTATTCACAACACACTCTCCAACATTCAAAAGCAGAAGAAGGAAAAAACCCCAACATCTGCCAGTCTTATACCCCTGACATCAAAGTACAAAATCCCATTGTCTTTAAATCCCAAACACAATGCATCCCCCCTGCAGTTCCTCTCGCTTCCACCCCAACCTGGGTGGTCAGGCAATCATTCATGTCCATCTCTTTGCATATCAAAAGGCCAACTCTCTCATCCTCCTCTTATCCCTAGGAGGTCCAGACCTTTTGTCCCTCTTCAGACGTGAAGCCAAAATAAGCACACAGGAATATACATGAGAGCATATGAACAGTCGTATACATGTGAGCCCGTGAAACTACATATGTGCACCACATATAACCCCCCCCCAAACATCTAAGATGGAACAAACTAACACAGATTGCATGTCATAATAAAATCGCCACACATCAGTCCACATGCTGTCTTGGTCTCAACCGTCTGCCGTATCTGCTGCAGGCGGGCTTAACCTCTTCCGCGGCGTCTTCCTGCTGTGGAGCTGCTGTCTGGGGATTAAAACTGTTAGTCAATCTCTGTGGGTGTACTGGGGAATGCTCCCTAGGGGGTCTACCCCGTCGCGGGGCCCTCGCCAACTGCACAGTTTTGTCAGCCATCACAAAAGCAGGTTTGAGTCTGTCTATGCCAATCATCTCCTTTCTGCCCCCCAAATCTATCAAAAAATGCTTATCACCTGTCTCTAGCACTCTAAATGGTCCATCATAAGGCGGTCGGAGAGCAGTGCGGTGGGCATCATGTCTGACAAAAACAAACTCCGCATTTTTTAAAGCTTTAGGCATAAAAACACGCGGAAAACTGTGGTGAACGGGGCCTGGTAAGACACTCGGGCCCATGCTATTCTGCAACCGCTGAGCCGAGGAGAACTCTGGCGCTGGGTTGTCAGGGAGAAATTCTCCAGGCAGCCGAAGTGGCTGTGCGAACACTAGCTCCGCTGGGGAGGCGTCTAAATCCTCTTTAGGTGCAGAACGCAACCCCAAAAGAACCCATGGTAGTTTGTCAACCCAATTTGCATCCGTAAGCGACGCTCTGAGCGCCGCCTTCAGCGACCTGTGAAAACGTTCGCATAACCCGTTAGCCTGCGGGTGATATGCGGTCGTGCGGTGGATCGTTGCCCCCAGGCTGCGGGCCATCGCTGACCAAAGTTCGGAAACAAATTGTGGGCCTCTGTCAGACGTAATATCCGACGGAACTCCAAAACGCGCTACCCATGCAGTAAAAAAAGCGTGCGCCGCCTCCTTGGCTGTGGTTGATGACAGGGGAACCACTTCTGGCCAGCGCGTGGTACGGTCAACCATTGTCAGAAGATGTGTGCACCCTTGCGAGGGCGGTAGGGGGCCTACGAGGTCCACATGGACATGATCAAACCTTTTAGCTGGAATATGAAACGGCTCCAAAGGAGCTCTCGTGTGTCTATGCACTTTGGCCCGCTGACAGGCCATGCAGGCTGCCGCCCACTCTCTAACTTGCTTGCGCAGGCCCGGCCATACAAATTTCTCCCCTACCATTTTGACCGAAGCGTGCACCCCTGGGTGCGCCAGCGAATGGATCAAGTCAAAAACGCGGCGGCGCCACGAGGCCAGAACCACCGGACGGGGTCGCCCGGTGGAAACATCGCAGATTAGGGGGGGCATACCGTCTTGCAGCACCCTGTCCTCTAGCCTTAACCCTGTTGGTCCAGACTGGAGCGCGCGCACGTCCGCGTCGCTGCCCTGCTCCGCGGCCATGGCTGCATAATCTATCCCTACGCAGACTGGGGCCGCGCGCACTTCTGCGCCGCTACCCTGGTCCGCAGCAACAGCTGCGAAATCTACCTCAACGCGGGCTGGAGCAGCCACGGCACGCGAGAGGCAGTCTGCCACTACGTTAAGTTTACCCGCTACATGCTGGATATCGGTAGTGAACTCCGAAATTGCGGCCAGCTGTCTCTGCTGCCGGCCCGACCAAGGTTCCGAAATCTTGGCCATCGCAAAAGTCAGCGGCTTGTGGTCAACGAACGCGGTGAAACGGCGTCCCTCCAGCCAAAACTGGAAGTGACGAATAGCCAATTGGAGAGCTAACAACTCCCTGTCGAATGCGCTGTATTTTCGCTCACTATCGCGCAAAGTCTTGCTGAAAAACGCGAGCAGCTGCCAGGCTCCAGCCACATACTGTTCAACAACCACTCCTATGGCCACATCTGACGCGTCTCTCAAACTCAGCATCTTCGCCATCAGGTCTGCAGGTCTGTCGACCTCGCACTCAGTCAACGCCAGGATCTTTTCTGCTCGCTCTCCCAGCGAGGGGGTGAAAAAACGGATGAGAGCAGCCTTCAAAGTGCCGTACTTGTCGTCGTCTGGCGGGTGGTTGATCAGGCTCTCTACACACTGGGCTGTGTGGTTGTCCAGCTTTGCAACTACATGGAAGAACTTCGTGGCGTCTGCCGAAACCTTCCGAAGATGGAACTGTGCCTCGACTGCGTTAAACCAGGAGCGCGGACTGTTCTGCCAGAAGTCCGGAAGCTGGACTGTGGTAGCTGCATTAGCTTGGCTGGCTCCTGATGAGTCCGGTGCAGGAGAATCGTCTCCGGCCATAATACGTCTTAAGGTCACCAGTGTGGAGATTGTGTGGAAAGGATGAGGCAGAGTTATTTCTCAGGTTCCATTTTATTCACAACACACTCTCCAACATTCAAAAGCAGAAGAAGGAAAAACCCCCAACATCTGCCAGTCTTATACCCCTGACATCAAAGTACAAAATCCCATTGTCTTTAAATCCCAAACACAATGCATCCCCCCTGCAGTTCCTCTCGCTTCCACCCCAACTTGGGTGGTCAGGCAATCATTCATGTCCATCTCTTTGCATATCAAAAGGCCAACTCTCTCATCCTCCTCTTATCCCTAGGAGGTCCAGACCTTTTGTTCCTCTTCAGACGTGAAGCCAAAATAAGCACACAGGAATATACATGAGAGCATATGAACAGTCATATACATGTGAGCCCGTGAAACTACATATGTGCACCACAGTTTGATAAAAATCAGTCATGGTTAAGTTGAAGAAAACAAAGTTTGATATTTTTTTACTCATGTATTGAGGTACAAACCAAACTGTAAAAGATTTTTTATACATTGTTATTTTGTGTGTATTATGAGGCACGTGAACAAATAAAATGGAATATTCTCAAGTGTGAAACATCTATCATATGCCATAGTTCATGAATTTGGTTACACACCAACCACTATAAGCTTGCGATCCGCCTTAAGCAAAAAGAGGCCAGGGAGGGTTTGATGGCCTGTCCAATGATGACCTAGAGGCGGCGCCTGACATTCATCCAATGAAACTACAGGGGTAGAGCATATGAAAACTGGATAAGTAGCCCCAAATCAGAAAAATGAACAATCTTCACGAAAAAGACAGAAAAAAACCTCCCCATGACTAAGAAGCCTAGTGGACTTCTTCTGATCAGCAAGACACCTGTCTCCACCTTCCTCCAAACCGGTCCAGGATTAGCCCCAAAAAAGAGAATGTATCTGTGGCACGTCCAGACCCCCGCGACCGGGAGCCTTCAGGAGGAATTTCAGTTAGAAGCTGGAGGTAGATGGGGTTATGTGTTCAACTATGCAAGTAGCGAACTGTGTTTTTACCAGCTGGATGAAGGGGAAACTTTTGGTCTGCTCTCCAGAAAATCCACGCATACGGCGATTGACTGGAGTGTACTGGAACATGTCATCTGTGCTGATCTGAAAACAAACAATGTACATCCTCAACAGATAGAGGTGGAAGACAAGCCTGGAACAAAAGACAAACAGACCGAGACACCTGTGCAAGTGAAAGAAGAACAACAACCACCATTCATTACCAGGAGAGTGTTGGTTAGTAGTGTGTGGGAGACAAAGGCTTCGCCATCTGTGAGGTGGTACTTCCGTGCCACTCGTCAGGTGTCAATGGGTGACCTGCCATCTGATGATGAATTTGTCTTGGAGTATTTCAACTCTGAATGCAGTGTGTTCCAGACAACGCTATGCCTGCCTACAACAGTGTGGGTCAAAATGGTTGATGAGAAAGGCAAAAAGCTAAAAGCCCTCTTCATTTCCATCCATACCGCAAGAGATTTTTTTTTTTTTATTTTGTATGCTTTATTGATCCCCAGAGGGGAAATTGAGGGCATCCATCTGGATGAATGAAGCAGCCACGGTACGGCGCAATCCCTTTACCATTCACACACACATTCACACCTAGGGCCACTTTAGAGTCTCCAATTAACCTAACCTGCATGTTTTTGGCCTGTGGGAGGAAACCGGAGAACTCCCGGAGTAAACCCACGCAGACACGGGGAGAACATGCAAACTCCACACAGATCACTGTTGGTCAGGGGCTGGGATCGAACCAGGGATCCCAGGGATCCCATGGCCAAGGGTGAGTTGCTGTGCTGCCACACTGCTCCACCGCACCACCTGATGTGCTAATTAGATGTGCTAATAGTGATAAAAGCCCTAGCTTTCCCTGATGACATCACTCTCACGACCTCCCACAACTGACCCCGCCCTCCAATTTTAAAAGAAGACTGCCAGACCAGCCATTTTTCCCAGACCAAAATGCAGGCAAACCCATGTGTGACTCTCCAACAGTATTATGAACAAGACCCTTGTGAAAAATTATTGCGCGAGGATGACCACCCGGCTTCACAAACATACTCCCTGGATTGCGAGGGTCCTCCTCAACCGTCTTCACCTACCCTCCCTTCTGCAATGCAGCAGATCTGTTCTATGGATGCTGAAGAATACATCACTGACCCTGCACACGGCTCTCCCTCTACAGGCCTCGACATGGTTTCGGAGGAAGATTACCTGATATACACGATGGATCATCTACCTCCTGTGTTTCTGTACATAGTATAATTTGGGTTGTTAAGATTTCTCGATGTTACCATCAACAAATACAGAGAAGAAATATGCGATGGTTGTCAGATCAACCACTTTGATCAAAACCACCATGATTGCACGGTGGAGTCCGAGTATTTCTTTCTGACCCACTTTGAAGAGATCACAAAAAGACTGCGGAAAAGGCACTTCATTCCAGCGCTCCAGAAACTGACCGAATTAAACTACATCTACGTATACATGTAAACCAACATACGTCAGAATTACAGAGGCTTTCCTTCACGAACTTAGACAAACACCATGCATCACCCTCAAGATTTCTGAGATTTCAGAAACGCTACTTGCGGGCAATGAGAAGATGGCTTAACATTTGCAAAGAGCTGAGGACTATTGGCAGGGTTGTCTGGATGCTGAGAACTTTTGGGAGGAGGATTTTGTGGGCAATTCTGATGAGGAGGATTTTGTGACCGATTCTGATGATGAGAAGAGTTTTGATATGGAGGATGATACAGACCCAGATATCAATTCTGACACAGAGTCTGAAAAAACTGACATGGAGATGTAAGAAAATGCTTTTTATAAATTAAATTTGCATGCTTTACTTAAACTATCTTTGTTTCACAACAAACTGCCAGCTAGGATGAAACAAAAAGAAGGTTGTACATCGCAAACATGTATCCCTGTATAATTTGCTTTTAGGTAGTGTTCATTTGAATGCATGGAGAATGTAGATGTGTGTAAGAGTTTTATAGAAACATATAGGAGTTTTTGGGTTTTTTTGCCTAACCTTTGCTGTGATTGTAAGAACAAAATAAATCTGTTCCATTTACTCAAGTAGGGATTACTTCTTCTTTTTCATCCAAATTATTCAAAAAATGGATAAATAGTTGAGAGTTTTGTTGTTCCTTGGGCCTTGTCCTTTATTACGCAGCAAAAAATGAGTTGAAAAAGGTGTTGAACTGAACCGTTGAATTTCAACAAATGCCTTGTGACTCAGGTTTTTATTGTTGATGATGTTGATTCAAAAATTTTAGAAAACGAGGGTTTTAATGTTTAATTTGGGGATATAGCCACTCTAAAAGGGGTAGCAAACCCGTTATAAGATATTTAAAAAGTAAATCAGAGTCATGTCTGCTTAGAGGAAAAGAAACATCACTTGTCTACAATGAATCTGTTATCCAAAAATGAGTTTGTGAAATATTTTACTGCTACTACGACAAAAAAAAAAAAAAAAAAAGTTTTGTGGAAAGAATAAGCTAAATCAAAAGTTACTAATCAAGTAAGATTCTGGGGTGCTTGTCTTTTATAGCATTACATGTAACACGTTAATCAGGGTGAAGTAACTTTGTTTTATATAGCTTCATTTGATTAAGGTTTATCTTCATGTAGCATTTAAAACAGAGTTCTTGTCAACAGAAAAGCATAATTGTATATGACACAACACGGACGGTGTTATGCTAAATTCATCAAATATCACCACCATGCATGTTGTATAACAAAAAATAGGGTAAAACAATTTTTCTTGCACTCCCACAACAAAATATAGGGTTCTGGAGTTTAGTCTGTACAAAAACACCTAAAAACTGCAACCACAATAAAAACAGGGTGTTTACAAACTTGTGCTTAATAAAACAAATATTTAGTACAAATGCACTGACTTATTATTAAAAAAAGGTTAAAAACTCTTTTCTTTAAACATGTAAGTTAGGTTAATTGGCATCAAAACTGGGGATTCTAAATTGTCCTCAGGTATGACTGTGAGAATGAATGGTTGTCTGTCTCTCTGTGTTGGCCCTGCGATGGACTGGCGATCTGTCCAGGGTGTACCCTGCCTCTCGCCCAAAGATGCTGGGATAGGCTCCAGCCCCCCCACGACCCGAAAAGGATTAAGCAGAAGAAGATGAATGAATGAATGAATGTAAATGTACTTCACATGTATTTGCTGATTAAACATGACTCAGTAAAAATGATCTTGTGCAAAAAGGAGTGTACATATAACGAAACTAGTTTCTAGCACGTGTTGAGGCTAAATATTATACCAAACACGATCTGGTAAGAAATCAAGCAAACCTAGTTGTTTCTCAGATAAATTCTTTATTGTGCTCGAGAGGCTCCTTGAACATGCTGCAGGCAGAGTGCAAAACAACACAGAAGCCAGGACGTTAACAGAGAATAAAACAGGATGAAAAGGCTAGGAACAAGGTGACTTCAGCTTGGCCTAAGGCCAAGCCATTTGCTTATCTGCAATGTTTCATTTTTAACTGCTGGGCAGGAAGGAAAGAAGCCCACTGTTAACTTTTACAATCTGTACCCTCAACCTGAGCAGAATTAACCTTTAAGCTTTACTGAGCCAAGATAAGATCAACCTTAATTAGTCCCCAATGGAGGGAATTACAATTACGGTTAGGATACACGTCCCATCAACAAAGTTTAATTTTATTGTTTGCAAATCAGTTTAGCCTAATTTTTTTCTGTACAACTAAACAAAATGTTTGGGGGTTTTTTTTGTAATTCTTCCAAACAAATACTTGTTTCAATGTTTCTTTTTTTTTTTTTTTTTAAACTAGTGAACGTTTTAACCGCAATGCTGAAATATGTTTGCTTGAAAATAACAAAGCAGGTGAGCGAAATATGTACAAGAAATTTGTCAGTTTCAATTTGTGGAACATAGTTTTTAAAAACAGTTTTTGTAAACAGAAAAGCATAATTGTGTATGACACATGTACAGCGTTACGCTGATTTCATCAAACATCGGCAATAAAAAAACAATACAATAAAAACAACAATAAAAAAAACAGAAAAAAAAATGGTGATTTTGACCATTTAAAAGCTTGTTTTAGGTATTTAATAAATGAGTGTTTAGTACAAATGTACTAACTTGTTAGATGGTTCACTTAAAGAAAAAAACACTGTTGGAGAGAAGACGCTTACTAGAAAAAAAACAAAAACATTTAAGTGTGAAAACAAATCCATTTCATCCTTTGAATCCATCACCTCTGAATCCGTCACCTCATCATCTGTGTCCAGAGCTAATACCATGAGCAGTATCTCCCCAGGATCAAAGGACTCAGCACTCCCCCACTTGCCTCAGGAGTATTTGCCTTGAGTTCTAGGAAAAAGAGGGACGATGAAAATCTGTTCTTTTCAAAAATAAATAATAAATACATTGGATTGTCCTCTCTGTGTTGGGGACAGGCTCCTGCCCCAAGTGGAGGAGTTTAAGTATCTTGGGGTCTTGTTCACGAGTGAGGGGAAAATGGAGCGAGAGATTGACAGATGGATCGGAGCAGCATCTGCAGTGATGCGGACGTTGTACCGGTCTGTTGTGGTGAAGAGGGAGCTTAGTTCTAAGGCAAAGCTGTCGATTTACCAGTCAATCTACAGTACGTTCCTACTCTCACCTATGGTCACGAGCTTTGGGTAATGACCGGAAGAACAAGATCGCGGATACAAGCGGCTGAAATGAGCTTTCTCCGTAGGATTGCTGGACTCACCCTCAGCGATAGGGTGAGGAGCTCGGTCATCCGAGAGGCTCAGAGTAGAACCGCTGCTCCTCCACATTGAAAGGAGTCAGTTAAGGTGGTATGGGCGTCTGATTAGGATGCCTCCTGGACGCCTCCCACTTGAGGTGTTTCAGGCACGTCCCACTGGTAGGAGACCCCGGGGCAGACCCAGGACTCGGTGGAGGGACTATGTCTCCCAGCTGGTCTGGGAACGCCATGGTATCCTCTCTGAAGAGCTGGAGCAGGTGGCTGGGGAGAGGGAAGTCTGGGCTTCTCTGCTTGAACTGCTGCCTCTGCGACCCGTACCTCCGGAAAAGCGGTAGAAGATGGATGGATGGATGGATGGATAATAAATAAATAATGGAGAGATTTTTTTTTAACTAGTCGCAAACTTTGGTAAAATTATTCATAAAAAACTTTGTGAACCATGTATATAGCTGTATGGGTGACTTGCAAAAGGACAATGTATTGTTCGACAATGTATGATTCAATATCAGTTAAGGAAAATGTTTTGTCTGTATTTGTTGGTGATACAAAGACAGCATTCAGACATTCAGACAGCAGTCAGAGGTTTTCTGTACTCCAACAACAGTAGGGGGTTGTTAGCAGGATAATAGACAGGGTGAGCTGTACCTGACTGATACTTGACTTTGTTGCAGTTGCCGCATTTGACCAGGAAAAGCATGTTTGTAAAAACAGTCTTCACCATAATAAGATAAGATAAGATAAGATAAGCCTTTATTAGTCCCACAACGGGGAAATTCCAGGATTGCAACAGCACAGGGATAGCAACACTCAGAGCAACAATCAGAAGGCAAGAAAAAAAACAAGCAAGCAAACAATAATAACAATAATGACATCTCCCACAGCCTTCATCAAACTATCGGCACAGTTTTCCCCTAAAAGAAGATAGAACATCAGACTACATCAAGGGAGAGACTCTGTGTGTGTGTGTGTGTGTGTGTGTGTGTGTGTGTGTGTGTGTGTGTGTGTGTGTGTGTGTGTGTGTGTGTGTGTACATGCATGCATGCATGCATGTGTGTGTGTGCGCGAATGCATGTGTGTGTATGTGAGAGACCATCAAACACTTTGACTGGTGGGTGATGTCTATTTGGTGGGGGCTGTAAGCCAGAGGAATGTTAAATTTGCTACCCCAAAATAAACCACACTTTTAAATGATAAAGTTTTTGAAAAGAATAAATCTTTGATTAACGTAAGTGGAATAATTTTGCAAGTATGCTGGAAAGTTGCATTTAAGTTTGTGTCACGTGGGATGAGACGCCGTGTCATCCGGCGCTCACACCATATTCCCTCAGCCCTGTACTCTGTGACAGCGTCTCAGCGGGCTCCCAGCTGTCAGTTACGGGACGGCTGGAGCCCAATTAACCCTCATCAGCTGAGGCGCTGCTAATGAGCATAAAGGGAAGCAGCTCCGATCATTCGGGGCTGTGACTTAGCACATTGAAGGCTGGAACCCCTACGCTCAGCGCCAGTCCTCTACTCTTCATCTGCATTTCTTGTGAGTGTATACCGGTTAAGTATTTGTGCCTTTTGGCCCACGGGGCCGTGTTCCTTATCCCCTGTTCCCTACTATTAATAAAACATCGCAAACTCACTGGCTCGCCCTCGGTTCTCTTTGTGTGGCTCGCGAGGGCCACACGTAACAGTTTTGTTGAAAGTATAATGCTTCTGTTGTTACAACCCGAGCACCAGTCCTGTCCGCGCTCTGGCTATGTATATTCGCTGCCGGCTTTGACAGCTGTGGGTTACATTCTGGCTTCATCGGGCTCTTATTGCGAAGGCACTCGGTGGGGTTTCCGGCTGTCAAAATCGGTCAGCTGTCTGTCATCACTGCTCGTTAGTCTTCGCCTTTATAAGGTGGGCACTGACGGCAGTTAAATTGCAGGAGTATGGTCAAACAATCCTCGTGAGGCCTCGTTAGACCTTCATGTCAGGTTTGTGTTCTTTCTTGTCTTGTCATAGTTTAGCTCGTAGTGGCTGGGGTTAGCCCTACGAGCCCTTGTATCGCTTAGTGTGTGCTTTTGCCCTTAGCGGCTCATAGCCTTGTGTCTTGTCTTGTTTTGTTAATAAATTACCATCATTGCAAAACTCACCGGTGGACTCTTGGCGTCTTATGGTGATCCGCGAGGGTCACTGCATGACAGTATGCTCCTGCCAGACGTCTAAACGGAGACGCCACTCCGAGACGCCTTTTTCACCGTGAGTTTTGCCATTGTGTGGATTTTTTTCCTGTAGTTGGACTTGGTAGGGAGATGCCCGCCAGCGAGTGTGATTATTGCCCGGAGTGGCTGGAGGAGATTGACGGCTATCTGGCGGAAGCCCCCCATCTCATGCCCACCCAAGTGGCTGGTTATCACTTAGACCTCACCCAACGGGCTGTGCACCGTTACCATCTAACCTATATTCCGGAAGGAGAAAAGAGGTTAGCGTGGATTTTTGCACAACGCACATTGAGGGAGAAGGCGCTCCTGGGAACCCCTCCACCTCCCGCGAGGACAGCGTCCCTGACGAGAGTGGAGATTCGTCGGCTGGAGGTAAAGCCCGGCAGGGGACATGTGGATCGGACTCCAGTGCCTACCGCCCGCCCAGTCCCAGCGTCATGTGTTCCCGGGCCCTTTGCCACTCCATCGGCCAGTAGGCCCCATAGCCGTGCTCCTACCAAGCCCCAACGAGAATCCAGTCTGGACCCAGCTCCGGGTCATCGGAGGGACCCAGCCTCCCTGTTGGCCGTATCATATACGTCACGACAGAAGGGAATCCCCGCAGCCGCCGCCCACGGGTCATCTGATCCAGCTGCGCTGTCAGCTCCTCGTGCCCGCGTCGCCCCGACTGTCATGTCTTCCTCGCTGACGTCACCCCCCGTGGCTGGGAATGCTGTGAGTCATGCTTCGGCAAGGCCTGTCAGCAAACCACCTCGAGCGGCTCCTCCTCGTGGCCCCGTGGAGCCTGCTGTTTTCTCCCGGAGGGATGAAAGGAGAACTCCACCTGCTGCAGCAGGCACCACCTTCTCTCCAGGAGACAGGCAAGTGCAAATTGTTTCTTCCCATCATGTTTATGATCTGCCTTGTCTGACTCCTGGGGCCGGAATTCGGGGTTTGCAGCCCCCCGAGCTTCCGCCACCTGCTGTAACTATTATTTCTAAACCTGCTGCCTCTGTGTCCCTCCCTGTTGAGCGGTCCGCGAAGCCAGGCCAACGTCGTCGGATGAAGAGGGGGCCTGCAGTGCTGTGAAGCCTGGAACCGGCCCTGCAGCCACGTCATGGATGGAGGAGAAGAGCGGACTGCGGTCCGGAGCCTGAGCCGACGATGAAGCGTCCCCGGGTCTCCTCGCCAGAGCGGTCCGAGCCAGTGGGTCGAGTGTCCTCTGCCCCCACGCCATACGGGTCATCGGCGTGGACAGCAGCGCGTTAGGAACCTCAGGTTGCAGACGACATCTTGCCAGCTGCAGAGCCCGACGCAGCTGAGTTGGAGCCTGCTGATGAGAGTCGCTGCCCTGAACCCGGATCATCGAAGTCCTGGGTGGCAACAGAACCCGAGTGCAGGCAAGTGCTCCCTCTTGTGTCTCTGTCCCCTGTTTTGGAGCATTTTTGCCTGCCTCTTGGGGGGGCGAGGGAGGAGCAGCCGCCTGCTGCGCCCGAGCTTGTCTCGCTGGGTTCTGTTGCTACTGGTGATTCTGATCCCGGTTTTCTTGTTGTTTGTGAGCCTCGTTGCAGTGTCGCTGGCATGGAACCAGTCGGAGTCACTGGGTTGGAGGTCCCAGGTTCGGGGGTGGAGATCGTCAGCGGAGCTGCACCGACCCAGTCGGGGTCCGTCGTGGAGGCTGCTGTGGCCCAATCGAGGTCAGACGTGGGTGCACCAGAGGCCCAATCGGGGTCCACCGCAGGTGCAGTTCTGGCCCAATCGGGGTCCGACATGGGTGCGCCAGAGGCCTAATCGGGGTCCACCGCAGGTGCGGTTCTGGCCCAGTTGGGGTCTGACGTGCATGCGCCAGAGGCCCAATCAGGGTCCACCGCAGGTGCGGTTCTGGCCCAATCGGGGTCCGACGTGGGTGCGGCAGAGGCTCAATTGGGGTCCACCGCAGGTGCGGTTCTGGCCCAATCGGGGCCCGACGTGGGTGCAGCTGGGACCCAATCTGGGTCCAGCGGAGGTGCAGCGCCGGTGTGGTCCGCGGACGGGGGAGGAGCTGCAGACCTTTCACCGTCGGACGGATTACGGGTTCATCCTTGCCTTCTTTCCCCTCTACTGAGTCACCGTCCCTGCGCATCATCGCCGGGGGCCATGGGGGTTCCTGTTCGCTCGCCCCGGCTCTCCCGAGTTTTGTTCTCGTCAGGGAGGCCGCCGCGGGCTGTTTTTCTCCGGGACTGGTGGCTGAGGGACACGGGTCGGCCGCCTGAGGGACTGCTTCACCGGGTCGGGGCCCCGGGTCGGCCACCCGACGTGTTATGTGTTTCGTTGGGCGACCTGGTTCGTCCACCAGAGGAGCAGATGTGCTGGGCATTGGACTGTGGTGAGCCGCCTGGTCATGTTCCGCCTCCCATGACCACCCGCCGGCTGTTGGACGCGGGGAGACCACCTGAACTGTTCCTATGGCACCTGGTCTCCGCCAGTCGGCATAAACTGTTGGGGGGGTAGTTGTCTTTTTCTGGTGATGATCTGTCCCATTGATTGTTCTGTTTGTTTGTTTTTTTTCCCTTGCTATCCTGTGTGCTTTGTGTTATGATCATTTGGGTGTCGGCGGGTATTTATGTCTTGCAGTTGCCCAAGTTTGTTTTGTGTGTAGTTAGGTATGAGCCAGTAATTGCTCTGTTTTTTTGCATTTGGTTATTTGACAATTCACATGAGAATTCACACAGGTGGGAGGCCATTTTCTTGTGAAACATGTGGGCAAAGATTTAATTTTCTCTTGCTGTCCTGTGTTTTCTGTAACTGTTATTTGGGGATCCTTGGCAATTTGTGTTATGTCCTACTGTTGCCTTATTTTCCTCCATGTGTATTTTATCTGATTTGAATATTTGGTATTTTTTGTCATTGTACTGTGTTTAGTTTTTGGGGGGTTTTTTTGCCTTGTCTGGTCTGGATTTTGTCTTTTTCCTGTACTGATTCTGTGTTTGGTCTTTTTCTCCCTCCGGACCTACCCCCATCCGCCCACCCTGGGGGGGGGGGGGGGGGCAGGGTGGTCTATGGGCGTTCTGGAAGCCCTCCCTCGGAGGGAGGGTACTGTTATGACCCGAGCGCCGGTCCTGTCCGCGCTTGGGCTATGTATATTCGCTGCCGGCTTTGATAGCTGTGGGTTACATTCTGGCTTCACCGGACTCTTATTGTGAAGGCGCTCGGTGGGGTTTCCGGCTGTCAAAATCGGTCAGCTGTCTGTCATCACTGCTCGTTAGTCTTCGCCTTTATAAGGCGGGCACTGACGGCAGTTAAATTGCAGGAGTTTCGTCAAACAATCCTCATGAGGCCTCGTTAGACCTTCATGTCAGGTTCGTGTTCTTTCTTGTTTTGTCATAGTTTAGCTCGTAGTGGCTGGGGTTAGCCCTACGAGCCCTTGTATCGCTTAGTGTGTGTTTTTGCCCTTGGCGGCTCATATCCTTGTGTCTTGTCTTGTTTTGTTAATAAATTACCATCATTGCAAAACTCACCGGTGGACTCTTGGCGTCTTATGGTGATCCGCGAGGGTCACCACATGACATCTGTGACTTCTTGTGTCAATAATGAAAATCATTTTTGTTAAACTGGAGCAAACTTCTTAATTTGTAAATGATAAAGTTTTAAAAGACTAAATCTTTGATTGTCAGTGCTGTTAAAATTATTAGGGATAAACGTTACATTCTGCCATAGAGGTTTTAGGTGGTGATATCAAACACAGATATAAACACATGCTGGTTGTTTCAAGTATTAGTGTTTTAAAGTAAAGCTTTTCCTTGAGACTGTTCCAGATAACAGCGAAATAGCATTAAAAAAACCTGAGTCACAAGTCTATCTTTATTGATGGAAGAAGTAAATACATTTAATGACAATTGGTTTTCACAGTTTTTAATACAATAATTCATAGTGTGAAAAATGTTTTTCAATGATTGGAAAGTTGATAAATGTCTCTAAAAAATCAAAGGATTGTTCCTGTAGTGAAAATAGATAAGGAAAAATGTTAACTAATTAACAACTTTTCGGGATTGGGTGGTGAATTTGCGATACTCTTTAAATTTTATACCAAAAACACTCCCCTTTTCAAATCCATTCTTTATGTACACTTGCGGTTTTGGACTACATATTGTCATACCCGGCTCTAGGGAGCCGAGCAATCAGAGCCAGGGACAAGCCAGTGAGTCGAGATGTTTTATTTTGGGTAAAGGATAAGGGGTGAGGAGAGCACAGACACTCATACAGACGTACATTCTCAGGCTGCACAGCGCAGGGGTAGGTAGCTCGTACCGGACATGGGGGTAACAAGACGTGCATACTCACAGCGCGGTACAAACACGGGAATGCTGCAAGGGGAGTAGAGGCTGACACCAGACGAAGGGGCTTCAGCCTAGCAGTGCTTATGTCACAGCCCCGAGTCATCGAGGCTGCTCCTATTTATCCTCATCGGCAGCGCCCCAGCTGATGAAGACTAATTGGCCCCAGCCATCCATAATGCTGCCAGCTGGGGGCCTGCTGAGACGCTGCTCAATGGGAAGCAGGGATGAGGGAAAACATGGGCTGAGTGCCGAGATGGCATCTCAACCCATGGTGACAGAGCCCCCCCCTCAAGGTCGGGCTCCTGAACGACCAGGAACATCCCAGCCCCCCCCCCCCCCCCCTAGGGTGGGAGGAAGGGAGGCAGGACCGGAGGGGAAGAAGCCAAGGGAAGGACAACACCAATGGGGCAATGTAGGGTAGCGGGAAAAAAAACCCAAATACAATACTGACAAAACAGAATAATTAACCCAGGTACAGATAGGGAGAAGAACTGGGTCAGCACGCCGGTTACACACTACCCAGAGAGTACCAACCATGCGTGACCAGAGCAAGGAAAAAAAAAAAACACCAAAAAGGTACAGGGCAAAAATGCTGAGTATGGTCAAATAAAGGGGAAACACAATACACAGCACCAATATAAGTACATACACACAGTCACCAAGAAAAGTGAAGGTGACTGGAACAAATGGACAATTACAGAGCATGGTGTTACGGAAAACAAGGCACATGACTCTATAATGAACCAACAGGGCATAAAAAAGAAATACTGAGTGCAGGCAAAGAAAAACCCACACACATGAATATATAAATACCCACAGTCACCTAAAGAAATGAAAGTGACTGGAATAAATGGATAACTGCAGAGCATGGTCTGAAAGGAAACAAAACATAACTCTACAATGAAAAAACGAGGCTAAAAACATGGCACAAAAAGTAAAATGCTGAGCATGAGCGATGGAAAACTCAGCACTATAAAAATGAATCCACCAACAGGACAAAACATTACACCCGAGTGACCTTAATAACAAAAGAAAAAGTGACACCCGAGGTGAATGGCAGGCAGAGTCCAAAAATGGCCGAGATGGCTCCGGAGACCTCCCCGCCCATTGTCCAGCTGGCGAATCAGGGGAAGAGAAATGTTCGGACGGCGAACTCTGGACCCAGATCCCAGGAATCCAGTCCAACGGCGGCCGAACCAGGCCGCCCAAAGGCAAACACAGACCAGTGGGGGGAACCAGATCACCGTACCGAAAGTTTTGCGGGTCGGGTCGTCGACCCGCATCACTCAACCACCAGGACTGTTGAGACGGATGAAGGGTCAGAGCGGATCCCGGTGGAAGAGGCTCAGGGGAGAGCCAATGACGAGGGCGGCGGGCGTCAGGCCGCAGGAAAACGGCCACCTTCTCACCGGACCTGGACAACACTGGGGCAGCACCCACGTCGGACCCCGATCGGGCCTCAGGCGAACCCACGTTGGACCCCGATTGGGTCTCGGGCGAACCCACGTTGAATACTGCACCAGAACCGACCTCCAACGTTGAACCCGGACCCTCCAGCACCACGAGGAACAGCAACTCCTTGCCGGTGACCCTGGAAGAAGGCTCAGAAGAGAAAACAGAACCGGGATCAGGATCACCGGCAGCGCCAGAACCCGGCAAGACGAGCTCAGACGCAGCGGGCGGCTGCACCCTGCTCGTCTCCCCTAGAGACAGGCTGAAGTGCTCAAAGATAAAGAGGGAGAAAAGAAAGGAGAGCACTCGCCTGATCTCGGGTTCTGACACCGTCCAGGACTGCGAAGATCCAGGATCCGTCGCCAGGAGGTCGTTGTCAGGCTCCCATCTAGCCGCGTCGGGCCCCGCAGCCAGCACGATGGTCAGCGCAGCTTGAGATTCCTCCAGCTCTGGTAACCCCGCCGACGATCCACTCGGCGTGAAGCCAGAAGAATCTCGTCCCGCTGGACCGAACCGCTCCTCCGTGGAGACCCGGGGATGCTCAGTCGTCGGCATAGACTCCACGCAGCAGTCAGTCCCCCTCCTCCGTCCGCAATGTAGCTGCGGAACCACAGGCCCTCTCCTTATCCCACCACGTTGACCCGGAGCCAGGGACCGCTCGGCAGAGAGAGACACAGAGGATGCGGGATTAGGAATACAGGTTACAGCAGGTGGGGAGAGTTCAGGGAGCTGCGAACCCTGAACTTCTCCTCCAGGGATGTGACAGAGCAAATCATTAAGCAGGTGTGAAAAAACAATGACTTGCCTGCCCCCTGGAGGTTGAGTATCGCCTGCTGTAGTGGATTCTGCTTCTTCCTCT
Organism: Pholidichthys leucotaenia; assembly: GCA_020510985.1. Taxonomy (NCBI): domain Eukaryota; kingdom Metazoa; phylum Chordata; class Actinopteri; order Cichliformes; family Pholidichthyidae; genus Pholidichthys; species Pholidichthys leucotaenia. Next base: position 225,256,304 of record CM035845.1, on the reverse strand, counting down.
CCCCGCCCGGCGATAACGGAGGACCCCCCGGGAATTTGTCTGAGGATCGCTCGCGTTGTCTCCAGCAGAGAGCTCACCAGGCCGGGATTCCAGGCACACACAGCGGTCAGGAAGTGCGTCGAGGAGGAGGGGGAAACAGCCGGGGTGAGCCAGCCCGAATGTCCAGGAATGACAGCGGGGAAACGAGGCTCAGGGAACGAGGCTGTAGAATCTCCACACTGACGAGGCGAAGAGGTGACAGCTGCGTGGGAGGAACGGTCCTGATGATAGCCCAGAACTGGATCCGGACGAGGTTCGTGCAGAGGTGACTCGGCGATGTGATGGCGGCTATTCCCAGGGAACGAAGCAAGGGGGAAACCCAGGATTCGCCGCTCCAGATCGGAGATCGAGGCGAGGAAGGCGCCAAGCACGGGAAAGCTTCGTAGCCCTGAAGTCCTCTCCATCAACCTCACAGCCGCCGCCACATGCCAGAAGGTGGTGGCAGGAAACACAGTAGAGCTCGCGACAGCCACTCGACCCCAGACATAACTGCTGTCAGCTGCGGCTCCTTGAAGGGAATCCCGAGTGACGTGGCGCAGGTCGGGGAAAGCCCTCTGGTTGGCGCGAACTCCCGGACTGGAATGGTGGCAGGAACGGGACTCCGAAGCGGGGAAAGGCGTCGCCCACTTCGACTTCCTGCCGGGATTTCCATCCACCCCGTGGAGCTTCTCTCGCTGTGTACCTGCAGCGTCTATCCTGGCGCTGTCCTCCAGATGGAACACAGAATGAGGGTGACAGTCCAGGAATTCCTCAGCACGGCCCGGATGCCAGCGTCTCGCGTTGGAGGCGTCGTGCAGGGTGAAGAACGTCCCGTCGACAGCCTCCGAGATGGACCTCAGCTCGTCGCCCTGGCGCCGGAAGTGACTCCTGGGAAACGGCATGCTAGCAGCGCTGACACCCGGACAGAAAGGTACATTTCCACGGCGACTCACGGCCACCGGTAGCTCTTCTGGCTGCGACATACTGTCATACCCGGCTCTAGGGAGCCGAGCAATCAGAGCCAGGGACAAGCCAGTGAGTCGAGATGTTTTATTTTGGGTAAAGGATAAGGGGTGAGGAGAGCACAGACACTCATACAGACGTACATTCTCAGGCTGCACAGCGCAGGGGTAGGTAGCTCGTACCGGACATGGGGGTAACAAGACGTGCATACTCACAGCGGGATACAAACATGGGAATGCTGCAAGGGGAGTAGAGGCTGACACCAGACGAAGGGGCTTCAGCCTAGCAGTGCTTATGTCGCAGCCCCGAGTCATCGAGGCTGCTCCTATTTATCCTCATTGGCAGCGCCCCAGCTGATGAAGACTAATTGGCCCCAGCCGTCCATAATGCTGCCAGCTGGGGGCCTGCTGAGACGCTGCTCAATGGGAAGCAGGGATGAGGGAAAACATGGGCTGAGTGCCGAGACGGCATCTCAACCCATGGTGACACATATACCAGTAAGTAAAAATACTGCGAGTGTTGTTTTGTATCAAAAAATGTGTGATGATCCACTCTGCTTGCTTGTTGCCTTATCCTCCACAGCTGCGCGCACACCTGCTCTCCTCATCAGCTTGACTATTTAAGCCGTGCTGCCCTCAGGTCTGCACAGAGTCATCTTACTTCCTGGTCTGATGAGACCGTACACCACTTCGTCATTTTCCAGAGATTCCTTCTCTTAGTCGTCGTTCTCCAGAGAATCCCTCTCTACCTCATGGTTCTCCAGTGAATCCTTCCCTGCTTCATCGTTCTCCTGGGAGTTCCTACTCCCCAACGTCAAGTAGGCCATCTTCATCATTATCACCACTCTACGCTCTGCTCCCCTGTGCACAGGTGGAAAACCGTGGTGGCAGACCTCTTCCTCCTGGCGGCGGACCGAGCACACCCTGCACCTCTACAACTACTCCTTTCACTCCCTCAGCAACTGGGCCTGTAGACACTGTCTCCCTGGCTGGAGCCTTCGGGACCAAGCCTTAGCTGTTCTCCAACTCTTCAACAGTAAGACCAAACATAACTAAACCATTTCTCCAGAGTGTTGGCACTAATCTCCCCTGTCTCTGCTCTTCCATAGGGTTGCCAGGCCGTACGGTGCTCTGCTCGCCCCGGCTACTACATTCATACAGACACGCACACACCCATACATACACAACACAATAAAGATAATTGAGTTTATTTCTGAGTCTGTGTCTGCTTCCTGGGTCTCGAATCATGTCAGTATGACTCCGTCAGAATGACCCAGCAGACAGTGTGCTAGGACACAAGGTTAACATCTTAGAGGCTCGACTAGACCAATTATCACACCAACAGCAGGTCATACTTACTCAGCTGGTCCTGATAAACTCCCGTTTGGATCGTCTGTCAGGTCCTCAGCCCTTTCCTCCAGTTTTGGGTAGCACAGCCGCTCCAGCTAGCTCCATCCCTTCTCCGTCTCCACCATCCCGGCTGACACCAGTCCCCATGCCCACAAGCTTCAACAGTAAGCTAGGGTAGGCTAGGGAATTCCTGCTGCAATGTGGGATAGTCTTCCAGTGGGTTCCAGGGGATTTTCCTACTTGTCACAGCTGCATAGGCTATGTAGTTAATTCTCTGGAGGGGTGGGCGTTAGCCTGGACTCACGCAGTTATGGCTAGAGCTGACTACACAACACTAGCTTATGACCAGTTTGTGAGTGAGTTTTATGAGGTGTTTGACCACTCCGACCATGACAATGTGCTTACCTCCCGGCTACTCAACTTAAGGCAAGGGAGCAAATCTGTAGCTGACTACGCTGTAGACTTCTGGGTGGTAGCCACAGAGGTGGGGTGGAAGGATGCCTCCCTGTGCAGCATCATCATCTGTAGCCTTAGCCCTAGCCTGAGGGACGAGCTAGCCCATCTAGAAAAGCCCAGTAAGTTAACCAAGCTTATTTCCCTGGCCATTAGCTTGGATAAGCAGTTAAGGGAGCGGGCCAATGAGCGTAAAACTTCCGGTCGCTCGGGCACCCAGTTTCGCCGCTCTCCGCAGCTCCCCCTGCTGGCCCTACCTCCCTCTGATTCAGTAGACCCCTCTGACCCAATGGTAGTAGGACAATCCAAGTTACCACCAGCGGAGAAACGGCGCCGCCAGGAGTAAGGGCTATGTCTTTATTGTGGTAGTGAGGAGCATGAGCTCGCTATTTGTCCCATTTGGCAAAAAGAGGGAGTCCGTGCGTCGCAGTAGGGGGACTCACGGACTCACTCCAAAACAATCCCCTCACTAAATTCCTGTTACCCATCCGCTTTGTTCATAATCAGATTGAGATAGCTACACATGTACTTATTGATTCAGGGGCTGAGCAGAACTTCATCTCTGGTAAGCTGGCAACCCGATTGGGGCTTCCCTGCCACCAACTGAGGACACCTCTTAAACTTATCGCTCTGTCCAAAGCCCCACTAGCCATGGTGTCTAAACAAATTGCCCCGGTATCAGTTATTGTATCTGGAAATCACAGTGAGCAGCTCAGGTTGCTTGTGCTTCCAGTCTCCACCTCACCGGTTATTTTAGGTTACCCTTGGCTCCGGTTGCACAACCCCACCATTGACTGGCACTCAGGGAACTTAATCTCTTGGAGTTCATTTTGCCTCAGTGCTTGTCTTCAGTCCGCTGCTTGCTCGCCATCCGTGCCCCTCGGTGTCCCCAACACACCTCCACCTGACCTTTCCAAGGTTCCCGCGGAATACCACGATCTGGGGGCCGCCTTTAGTAAGTCCCAAGCCCTATCCCCCCCCCCCCCCACTGCCCATACGATTGTGCCATTAACCCTTTGAGTGTGAGAATTTGCGTGCCCCTAGTGGCAGAGTGCGGCACTGCGCCTGCTTTCTCACTCTGACTTTGTCAAAATTAAGTGAGAAATTTGTTTTTGTTTGTTTTTTGTTTTTTTAAATGTACTGATTTCTTGTTCATATACTTTGAATAAAAGATGATGCGGTACCTCTGTACAAAAAATGATGTCAAAAGACTGAACCATTTTTTGTGTAAATACATCCAAAGTCCAGTTTTGACTGAGTTATGGAATTTAAAGAGGTGTCGCGACATTATACAAATTAAATGCATAAATTTATTCCTATCTGAAACTTTGGATCATATTTTACATCTTTCTAATTGACAGTAAGTCATTATCTCTTACCACTTTCAAGTTATAGCTTTGGAAATCTGAACTATTCTATTGACAAAAAATACCGCTGTTACCATCTAGTCGGCTGTACAGCCTGTCATCTCTGGAGCGGGAGGCCATGGAGACATACATTAAGGAGTCCTTGAACTTGGGCATAATTCGTCCATCGTCCTCAGTGGTGGGGGCGGGATTCTTCTTCGTGGGCAAAAAGGACGGCTCACTGAGACCGTGCATCAATTTCCGGGAGCTTAATAACATCACCATCAAGGAAAAATACACTCTCCTGCTCATCAACATGGCATTTGACTCCCTCCGGGGGGGCCTCTTGGTTCACTAAACTAGACCTCCGCAACGCCTACCACCTGGTGTAGATTCGGGAGTGAGACAAATTGAAGAAGGGGTTCCGGACTCCTAGCGGTCATTTCGAGTACCTCGTCATGCCGTTTGGGCTGACCAACACTCCCGCCATGTTCCATTGGCTTATCAACGACATGTTGAGGGACTTTCTGGGCTTGTTTGATTTTTTCCCAGTCCCTCGATGAACACCGGGTGCACGTGAGGTGAGTGCTGCAGTGGCTGCTGGAGAACAAGCTGTTTGTGAAGGCAGAGAAATGCAAGTTCCACATTCAGCCACGTCATTCCTGGGCTTCATCATCTCATCCAACAAGATCATCGCGGACCCAGCTAAGGTAAAAGCAGTGGTAGAATGGCCGACTTCCTCCTCCTGGAAGCAGCTACAGCAGTTTCTGGGATTCGCCAACTTCTACCGCTGCTTCATAAAGAACTACAGCCTTATTGCCCTTCCACTTACTCGCCTCACCTCCTCCAAGGTGCCTTTCCGGTGGACGGAGGAGGCTCAGGCGGCCTTTGTGGACCTAAAATCTCAATTCTCTTCTCCTCCAATCGTGGCGCAGGTGGACCCTGCTCTGCAGTGCCTGGTTGAAGTAGACGCTTCGGATTCTGGCGTTGGAGCCATGCTGTCTCAACGCTCCACGGTGGATGACAAGATTCGCCGCTGCGCGTTCTTCTCCTGCCGTCTCTCCCCGGCAGAGAGGAACTATGACATCGGGGACAGGGAGCTCCTGGCGGTCAAGCTGGCACTGGAGGAGTGGCGTCATTGGCTGGAGGGGGCCTCCCAGCCGTTCATCGTCTGGACGGACCATAAGAACTTGGAATACCTCAGGACGACTAAACAACTGAACATGCGCCAGGCCCATTGGTCCCTGTTTTTTGGCCGATTTGACTTTACCATCACCTACCGCCCCGGGTCCAAGAACACCAAGCCTGACACCTTATCTAGGCAATTCGCCTCGGATGCTGCAGAGGTTCCAGCGCACCCCATCATTCCCCCATCATGCATCGTTGGCACCCTCTCGTGGGGTATTAAGGAAAGGGCTTTGAGAGCGCAGGAGACCGAGGTGGACCCGGGTGGGGGACCAGCAGGGAGGCTGTATGTGCCATTTGCCGTCTGGGGCGAGGTGATTAATTGGACCCACTTCTCCAAGCGCTTGTGCCATCCGGGGATGGCATGTACAGTGATTCTTCTTCAGAGGACCTTTTGGTGGCCATCGCTCGGAAGGATGTCGGGGGAGTATATCAGTGCCTGTCCCCAGTGTGCCACCGGCAAGACGTCCTCTTCTCCTCCTGCTGGCCTGCTTCAACGTCTCCATATCCCTGGCAGGCCCTGGTCCCACGTGGCCTTGGATTTCATCACCAGCCTCCCATCCTTGGCCAACAACACCATCATCAACACCATTGTGGACAGATTCTCTAAGACAGCCCACTTCATCCCCCTGCAGGGTCTGCCCACGGTGAAGGAGACAGCTGATCTGCTCGTCCTCCATGTGGTAAGGCTGCACAGCATCCCCCTAGACATCGTGTCCGACCGGGGGCCCCAGTTCATCTCACAGGTGTGGAAGGCCTTTTGTAACACCATCGGGGCTACGGTGAGCCTGTCGTTGGGGTATCACCCTCAGAGCAATGGCCAATGCAAGCGTGCCAATCAGGAGCTGGAGGCAGCTCTATGGTGCGTCACCACCGCCATCCCAGCATCCTGGAGCACCTACCTGCCATGGGTTGGGTATGCTCATAACACCACCGTGTTGTCTGCCATAGGCATGTCTCCTTTTGAGGCCTCTCTGGGCTACAATCCCCCGCTGTTTCCCGAGGAGGAGGGAGACGTTGCCGTACCTTCTGTACGTGCCCACCCGAGATGCTGCCGCAGGTTGTGGAAGGCTACTCGGGCCATGCTGTGGCACACGGCAGGTCGCAACACCACCATCGCCAATTGTCGCAGGACCTTGGCCCCACCCTACTGGGTTGGGCAACGGGTATGGCTATCTGCAAAAAAAATATCAACCTCAAGGCTGAATCTAGAAAACTCTCTCAGCGCTTTTTTGGGCCATTTGCTATCACCCATATTGGTAATCCTGTGGCTGTGCGCCTAGCTCTCCCCCCCCACTCCGCATCTGTCCCACCTTTCACGTCTCTCAGGTGAAGCCGTTCTGCTCCAGCCCTCTGTGTCCCCCTCCCAAGACACCACCTCCAGCAGTTGTGATCAATGGCAACCTGGCATGGAAGGGCAATGCCATTCTGGACGTCTGTCGCCGGGGTCGCGGCCTCCAGTACCTGGTAGACTGGGAGGGTTACGGCCAAGAATGGAGATCCTGGGTGCATCCCTCCTTCTTGCTGGACCCTCAGCTCATCAGGGACTTCCACCGGACGCACCTGGGTAGGTTAGATCAGTCGCCGAGATGCGTCACGTGGGGGGGAGTACTGTGATGATCCGCTCTGCCTGCCTGTTGCCTTACCCTCCACAGCTGTGCACACACCTGCTCTCCTCATCAGCTTGACTATTTAAGCCGTGCTGCCCTCTGGTCTGCACGGAGTCGTCTTACTTCCTGGTCTGATGAGACCGTACACCACTTTGTCATTTTCCAGAGATTCCTTCACTTCATCGTCACTCTCCAGAGAATCCCTCTCTACCTTATCGTTCTCCAGTGAATCCTTCCCTGCTTCATTGTTCTCCTGGGAGTTCCTACTCCCCAACATCAAGTAAGCCATCTTCATCATTATCACCACTCTATGCTCTGCTCCCCTGTGCACAGGTGGAAATCCGTGGCGGTGGACCTCTTCCTCCTGACGGCGGACCGAGCACACCCTGCACCTCGGCAACTACTCCCTTCATTCCCTCAGCAACTGGGCCTGTAGACACTGTCTCCCTGGCCGGAGCCTTCGGGGCCAAGCCTGAACTGTTCTCCAACTCGTCAACAGTAAGACCAAACATAACTGAACCATCTCTCCAGAGTGTTGGCACTAATCTCCCCTGTCTCTGCTCTTCCATAGGGTTGCCAGGCTGTACGGTGCTCTGCTCGCCCCAGCTACTACATTCATACATACACGCACACACCCATATATATACAACACAATAAAGATAATTGAGTTTATTTCTGATTCTGTGTCTGCTTCCTGGGTCTAGAATCATGTCAAAATGTTTGTTTGTTTGTTTGTTTTTTGAGAATGAAGGTTGTTTAAAAAAAAAAAAGGAAAAAAAAAACAGACAACCAAAAACTCTCTGAAAATTCTTGTTTAAAGTTGTTATGAGTAGTTGGGAAAAAAAAAAGTCTGGCTTAAAGTTATAAAACTTTTTTTCAGATCATAGCAGATGATAAAAGGTTTGATTGAATAAAAAATAATTTAACTGTTGGTAGACGTACAAGTTGTGCGATGTTTTACAGAATTGTTTCACGCAGACAATCCTTAGAAGGCTGTTGTGTGGTCATTTAAAAATGTAAACACAAAATATAAAATGCTTTTATAGGAGACATGTTAAATTTTTTAGTATCAAAGCCCCGTCAAATCCTCCCTCACCACTCATTGGCTGAGGCCGGATCAAAAAGTTTATAAACCTCAAATATCATCCATCAGTTTGAATGAATGAATGATTTATTTGGAGATGTTGCATCAGTACAAGAATAAATTTAAATACATGTAGATAAATAAATAAAATGAACTTTATAATGATCATACATAAAAACACAATCATTATACATGTGGGAACGGAGGGGTGGGGTGGGTTAGGGGGAGTGGGGGGAGTGTGTGTGTGTGTGTGTGTGTGTGTGTGTGTGTGTGTGTGTGAATAGCAGGATCTGTAAACCCCTTTCTTGTTTATGAGAAAAAGCACTATTGCGTTTACATTTTATTTTGTTAAAATTTAAATCAACGTGTTTAGTTCTGCGATTGTGCATTATCTTTTTTCTGTGCAGTGTTACTTCACCTGTTTGTATAAGAGAGATCATTTGTCAAAAGAAAACTTATAAAACTCTGCAACTACAAAACACGCCGTCCCCACCATTTCCCGTATATTAACATTCCATTCCCACGCTCAGCCCTCAGGGTGGGAGTCAAAGATCATCATGGATCAAAGGATAATTACGGATCAAAGGTCGTCGCTGATCAAAGGATAATTACGAGTCATAAAGGTTGTCACTGATCAAAGGATAATTACGGGTCATAAAGGTTGTCACTGATCAAAGGATAATTACGGATCAAAGGGGAAGTCAAGAGCAGCTCAGGTCAAAGGGGGCAGGTGGGCGGGGAAGTGGCGGGGCGTGGGTGTGGTGTCGGTGGGGTTTGATATGCAGTTTGATGGAAGCTGGTACACATCATCTTCTTCTCCCAGTCAAGTTCCCCCCTGTCAGTAAAGGTAAAGATATTGACCAGCCTTAGCTGATGCTTTTTCCTCATTTCAAAGAATTATCTAACTAAATTTATGTGACTCATCATTGAAGTATATTACAATTTTTAAGAAACCATCATTTTAATTGTATTTATTTTACCATTCAGACCAAAATGAAGCATTTTCTATTTCAATAAACTTTTTTTTTTTCTAATATGTACTAATACAGGGGAATATTAAAGGAAACTGTAGAAAAAAGACAAACTCCATACATCACAGTTGCACAAGCTAGGTGTCCAGTAAACATTTTCACATTTTAGGTCATATTTTGGGAGAGAAAATTAAAAATGTTGCTTGGTTAACTACATTATGCAAATTATCAAGGATTTTAATCTAACATATACAGTATACAGTTCTGTATACATAAAGTCGGCAATACAAAAACTGTTCCAAGTAGCTGTAGGCTTCAAGGTTTTGCAATGTTTACCAACAGCATTTGAAGCCTAAGGTGTGCTACACATTAGGTTTCTTCATTTGTTGTTAGAAGAATAAGGCTTTCCTAAGTAGATTCAAATCAGGCTCTCCAGCATACCAGATTAAGGCCTTAACTCACTACACCGCAGGACTTCCTTAGTTCACAAAATGTTCCATCGATAAGATGCAAAGGCTGAAAGACATTTCATTAAGATGATTTTTGGCACAAGAACAGAATTGCATGAAATTTGGTGTGTTTCTGAAGAATACAATTGGGATTTTTAGTGTGAAGGTTTATTAAGGTTGGCTCACTACATGAGTAAATAAATCAGAAAATACAAGCAAAAGAGAAACTGTCACAATACATTGCAAGGTTTCCTCTGGTAACATTTCCCTGTGGCGGGCTGCCTCGCCAGAAATTGTACCACCACTCCAAGGTGATATGATTTTATTAAGAAAAATATATGAAGCAATGACTTTCCGCAAGCGTGCACAAGAAAAAACATGCGTGGCCATCATCTGTGCTGAGTTTAGAAGCGCCCCGCCCATGCAAGTTCTCGACTCAGTCAGCAGGCAGTGTCTCACTAAGCATGACTGTTGACAAAAACCTGAGTTTGTTCAAGTACTTTAAACGCGGAAAAAAATCACAAGAGGTATGTATGTAAGCATTGGGGGCATTTATCATGGTTTTAATCCATTGTGAACGGAAGCAATAATGGAAGAGTCGCTTAGCTAAGAGACGTGGTTAGAATTCATATGCAGCCAGCTTCATATGAAGGGAAAGGCGGGGGACTGATGAGTTGCTAGGGATATATTTCACCAGCCACTACAAAATTAAGTTATCTTCCCTATTATGTACCTGACAAGTTAAAATGAGCGAAATTCACGAAGTCAATGACTTTAATCAGCCCCGCCCACGCGAGTTTTCGAGTTAGTCAACAGGCAGTGTCTCGCTAAGCGTGACTGTCGACAAAAACATGTTTGTTCAAGTACTTTAAACATGGAAAAAAAATCAAAAGAGGTATGTATGTAAGCACTGGAGGCGTTTATCATGGTTTTAACCCGCTGTTAACGGAAGCAATAATGGAAGAGTCGCTTAGCTAAGAGATGTGGTTAGAGTTCATATGCAGCTGGCTTCATATGAAGGGAAAGGCGGGGGACTGATGAATTGCTGAGGATATATTTTACCAGTGAGTGAGTGATATTTTACCAGCCACTACAATATTAAGTTATGTTCTGTAGGAATTGCAGGAATGAAGAGACAATTTCTCAATTTCTCTCTTTTCTCGCATGAGCAACAGCTAAAAATGCTAGCTCTATTTTCACCCTAAACTGAGGTCCTTCAGCAGCTGCCTAGAGAGGTGCCTGATGAGAAAGCCTGAGAGCACAACTATATCTGCCTAAGCAGATCATTCTGTACATGAACACATATTTTGCTGAATTATGCATTTTTTTTGAATGCAAAAGATGCAATAGACTTACACAATGGTCCTCTCCGGCATACAACTAGGAACATACCGGTCGCTATGGAGGGTGAGAATATGTATGGGCACATAATCATACCATGTAGGATAACTAAATAGACGGTTATGCTGTTTCATCCCACCTAGCAACAATGCTCTGCACTGTGTGTGTTTATATATTTACATATTTATTCCATCTAGCTACAATGCTCTGCACTGGGTGTGTTTATATTTATATATCTATATATTTATTCCATCTAGCTACAATGCTCAGCACTGGGTGTGTTTATATTTATATATCTATATATTTATTCCATCTAGCTACATTGCTCCGCACTGTGTGTGTTTATATACTTGCATATTTGTTCCACCTAGCTGCAATGCTCCGTACTGTGGGTGTTTATATATTTACATATTTATTCCATCTAGCTACAATGCTCTGCACTGTGTGTTCATATATTCATATATTTATTCCATCCAGCTACAATGCTCTGCACTGTGTGTCTGTGTGTGTGTGTGTATATATATATTTTATAGTAATATGTACATATGTATATTAGCTGCTCTTGCTTGCTTGTTTTTTTTTTTTCTTGCCTTCTGATTGTTGCTCTGAGTGTTACTATCCCTGTGCTGTTGCAATCCTGGAATTTCCCCATTGTGGGACTAATAAAGGCTTATCTTATCTTATCTTATCTTATTATGTCTTCAGAGTCTGCTACAGTTCGCTATTATGTACCTGGCAGGTTAAGGTGACCGAAATTCATGAAGTCAATGGCTTTAATCCGTCAGCAGCCTTCAGACAAACTAAACGTGCCAACATCTGATTTCAAAATAAGGGAGGTTTTTCCTTCCTACTTTCTGGGTGGTGAGGAGATTTCTGAAAAAAAAAAAAAAACTATAAATATAAAGAAATATTATAACAGAAATAATGGCATCCTTGGCCATTTAAGTTAATTTATTTCATTAAATACAATTTTATTAATATTTTTTCTTTGTAATCAGAGATTATTGTTCTGTTCTGACTGCAAAATTATGGTCAAAAATGTAAATGTAAATTGTTATAATGTAATGTAATGTAATGTACTTTATTTATATAACCCTTTAAAACAACCTGTAGGTGACGAAAGTGCTTTACAGAAAGTTAAACAGCATTAAAAACACACACAGCATTAAAAACAAATAACATAAAGAAATAAGAATAAATACCTAAAAATGAGAATAAAATAAAAACAAATGCCAAGACAAATATCACCACTACTGGGTATTAAAAGCCATCCTAAACAAATATGTGTTAAGTTCTGATTTAAAAAGGACCAGGTCAGAGATAGCACGCAGGTCAGCGGGGAGATTATTCCAGAGCCTGGTGGCGACAACAGAAAAGGCTCGGTCACCCCAATGTTTATACCTTGACCTAGGCACATCCAGCAAAAGTTGATTGGATGACCTCAAAACCCTGCCTTGGTCACGGACAGTCAAAATCTCAGACATATAAACTGGAGCAAGGCCATTAAGAGCTTTAAAAACAAAAAGCAAAAGTTTAAAATTAATTCTAAAATGGACTGGAAGCCAATGAAGTGAAAAAAGGATCGGAATAATGTGCTCTTGCCTAGGTGTGTTGGTCAAAAGATGGGCCGTTGCGTTTTGCATAAGTTGGGCTTAAGTCGGGCTGCACGGTGGCGCAGTGGTTAGCACTGCGGCAGCACAGTTTACCCTTGGCCGGGGGATTGTGGGGATCGTGGGATCGTGGGTTCGATCCCAGCCCCCGACCAACAGTGATCTGTGTGGAGTTTGCATGTTCTCCCCGTGTTGCGTGGGTTTACTCCGGGATTTCTCCGGTTTCCTCCCACATGCCAAAGACATGCATGTTAGGTTAATTGGCTGTTCTAAATTGTCCCTAGATATCTGTTTCCTATAGGCCCTTAGAATAGAGGGTTAGTATTAATGAAAGCGCTTTGAGTGGTCTTTGTGACTAGAAAAGCGCTATATAAGTGCAGGTTAGTTAGTTAGTTAGTTAGTAAGTTGAAGGCGGCCGAGAGAAGACTGAGAGATGCCAACATAAAGTGCATTGCAGTAATCAAGTCGAGACGTGATTAAAGCATGGATGGCTATCTCAAGATCATGACGGCTCAGGAAAGGTTTGGCTTTGGATAGCAGATGTAATTGATAAAAGCTAATCTTAACTACATTGTCAATCTGTTTATCAAATTTTAAATGGCTGTCAAAAATCACCCCCAAATTTCTGACAGCTGAACTGAGCCTTAAAGAGAGGGTACCAAAGCCAGCCATTACAGTATCCCCAAACACAATACATTCTGTTTTTTCTTCATTTAAGTGGAGAAAATTTTGCCTTAACCACAACTTAATGTCAGTGATGCAGTCCAATAGAACACCTTGTGAGTTAGTTTGTTCTGGGTTCAAAGGTAAATAAAGCTGCAAATCGTCCACATAACAGTGGAAAAACATGTTGTGCCTGGCTATTATTGACCCGAGTGGTAGCATACATAATGAAAGCAGAATAGGGCCAAGGATGGAGCCCTGTGGGACCCCCACTTTTTATAAGGAAAAAAAAAATACCACAGTCTGTTTCAAATTTATCTAAAAAAAAAAACTAGTAATTTTATTTTCAAAAACAGACAAAAATTAATCATAAAATAATCCACAGATGTATAATAAAGTTTCAAATGTTCAGGAAAAGTCAATTTTACAAGAGGAAGTTACAAATTTGAGGAACATGGTTTCAACTTTAGATAGATTTACAGAGAAAAGTAGAAAACTTTAAGAAAATTGTAATAAATTTTTGAGAAAAACCTCAAACCTTCAAGACTGAAGTCATTACTCAAGTTTTTAAGTGGGTGCTCTTTGTACCCTTAAGTCAAGTAGAAATTTTTGGTTGTCTACTTTTAATTATTAATTTCAAAGCACTGCTTTTACATGAGTAGAATTTCTGGTTACTATACCCACCTGATCATATAATTTAAGTATGCATGAGTACATTACTATTATGAATATTTCTTTCCCTTCCCTACTCTCTCAAAAGAAAAAAGAAATACTAGAATAAAAACACAAAAAATACACATATTTTTGTCATTTATGTAAACCATGACAAAAAAAAAAAAATCCTGCAGGACAAAACATGACACTTGATGTTTTCTAAACTGTTTATTTACCACCATAGACAGAGAGAGAACCTTAATTAGACAGAGCTCAGAGAGGGCAAGATGAGACAGAAGAGAGGAGCCAAGGAGAGGGAAGTGTTCAGGCAGAGGAAGGAGAGAAGGATAACACCACTAAAAAGTCTAAACACAGGATGTCTGGGTGGGACCCCAACTGGCCCAATATTCAAGCCTTGGTTGTACAATACTTCAAATGGTAAGTTCCATATGCAACGTTACTGTGTAAAATTTTAAAAAGAAATAAATAATATAAAATTAACATATTCCGGTAAGGGGGGGGGGGGATATGTTGCCACTGTACCAAGGTCTTTTAGCCAGAGGAAACACTGCATTGGCCAATAAAATAAAAATTAGATTGACGTTTTATGATAATTTTAATATCCTTTCATTCACAATGTCTGTAGATGACCCATGCTTAATTTTAATAAATTTGGTTGAGGTGTTCATTTTACATTCACTTGCACACGTTTGAAGATATGGTGCAAAAAATTTCCTTTTTAGAGCATAAGACAAATAGAGAAAAGTTGTGGAAGATTTTTAAGATTAGAATGATGAAGGAATTTTGAGTATAGGCCCAGCTATTCTTGAGATATTTGTAAAAACATAAAAAATTGGTTATCATTGCACCTCATAATGGCATAGTACCTTGATTTTGGGTCTTTGAGTAGTAGGGAGAATTAATGATGTGACTATAACATTTCATGTTTCTACGTTTTACAGTTTCTGGTGCACATGCACTTTTAGTAGAGAAGAAGAAGAAGAAGAAGAAGAAGAAGAAGAAGAAGAAGAAGAAGAAGAAGAAGAAGAAGAAGAAGAAGATGCTGTCACAACTCACTCTCGCCCGTCATCAGCTCCAGCGGCGCGTACACCTCTATCTCATCAGCCGCGGACTATTTAACCCGCTCTGCCTACAGCCTCAGTCTGGAGCCATCTGCTCGTCTACGCTCCCAAACTCCAGAGCATGACCGACTCTCCCCGGCCTGTGCCATCCTTCACCCCGCACGTAAGCTGTTTGTTTCCTTACCTGCTCTTCAGTCTCTCCCCTGTGCATGGGTGGACCCTCCAGGCGGCGGATTTCCCATCCTTGCCTCAACCTCCGCAGCTTTCTCCTCCTCTCGCCGAGTGTGCACCAGAGCGCTGTCTCCCAGACAGAAGTCCTGCGTCAGCCAACGCCAGCCAGCACAACACCTGCACGTAAGCAGTACACCGAGTGTTAACCCCACGGGGTGTGTGACTGTCTCTAACCTGCATCTCTGCTCTGCCCGTAGGGTTGCCTGGCTGCATGGCGAACTGTTCCGCTCTCGGCGCTTCCTGTTCACCATCAGTCCATCCACATTTCTCACACACACACCCACACACCCATTGTTGTTGAATAAAGCTTTGAATCTAACTCGAGCCTGTGTGCGTGTTCCCTGAGCCCAGTATCATGTCAGATGCTTCCCTAGCTGCACTGCTTGAAATCCTAAAAAAAAAAAAAAAAAAAACAGAAAAAACAAAACAACAAGCGTGTGAAAGACCATGACAACCCAAGGACCTGAACACCGGCCCGACCCACCACCACCAAAGAAAGACAAAGAGGGACATTATAACAAAGTAAATGTTCTATAACAGAGGGAAAATGTGACTTAGCTCAAGCTCAGTCTGTTAGCTAAACTCTTTCATATGGCAGCGTAGGTTAATCTGGTCTGTAAAGCTGAATGAGGACATTTTCATCCAACCAGCAAAGCTTCCTTAGCTGTCAGGAAATAGGCTGTGACTCAGGAGCAGGTTCAGAAAGCAGGTTTACAGCAAGACAAATGCTGGCCAGAAGCTATGGAGAAGCAGGAGAATCCTGATCAGGTGATGCAAACGTGCTGTACAAATGTCTCTGCAGTTTTAGGAAATGGCTGTTGAGCAGGGCAATGCATCAGAAAATCTAAGAAAAAAAAAAATCAAGCATCATTTATTACCAGCAAAGGATAGGCCAACTTTATTGTCATTCAGTCCATACAGCCAATCATGTAGCGTAGAGTAGAATGAAATTACGTTTCTCCTATCTACAATGTAAATCACATACAGTATACAGAATCAGAGGGGTCGCTGCCACAGTTCCCTCCGCTGTTCCATTATTACTGAGCACCAAGCTGGACAGCAGGAATTTCCACTTTTATATGGTCTTCGGCATGACCAGGCCTGGATTTGAACCCAGGCCACCACCAAAGCAAGCATCAAAGCATACGTTTTTACTGTATACACACAACACTTTTTCTTAAAACTAAAGAGATTTTTAAATAAAACAAGTTTGTTTTTTTAGAACAGCTCAAGGTTTACTGGCAAGTGAAAGGTGATGCAGCTCCCAGCTGTGAGTGTGTGAACGTGTGAAAATCCTCCCTGAAGCACCACAAGAGAGTGTTAAGAAGAAAGTGTTAATAAGAGCTGAATAGGAGTTGGTAGCCTGTGTTGCTTTACTTCCACTTCCCTGTTAATACTAGTAAGTGTTTTGATTGAAACAATGAGGATTTTTAGGGATATTTAGAAATAAATGTCCGTGGCCATAAATTCAAAGTAAGAGACGTTTTACCTCCTCTCACTGTATATAGTAAGTAATGAAGCCTTAGAAACCAGAGACATCATCTGCATCTGAGATTAAAACTATGCTGCCGATGTCATGCCAAAAAGTGATCGGTTGCCATAAAGTGATCGAGGGTGACACGGTCAGTTTTTGGCAGGCTTTTTTTTTGGCACATCAGGTGCCCAAAAGTGATTGGCTGCCAAAAAGTGATCACGGGCTGCAGGAGCATCTGTTAGTTAAAGGTGTACTGCCTGGTCTTAGTCCATCTACAGTGTGTCTGTTAAATATTTTGAAGTTTTTTTATAGTGTTGGCCAAAGTGTTTGCAGTTTGGATAACACCGTATAGAATTTATGAGATTGCAATTGATTCCAATATTTATGTGAAAAAACCTCATTGTTGTTTAGAAGCTACACTGTAATTGTCCATTGTTGACATATGGAATATATATTTATACAGTATCTACACATATATGTCCAGTAAATGTATTTTTGTATGTATTTTGTTTTCCATGTAACCTTGTGACTGCATGCTTTTAATCCTAGATCAAACTTGTGTTGTTTGAAGTTCTTTATGATTTTATGTTTACTGTTTTAAACGTTGGCTGCACGGTGGCGCAGTGGTTAGCACTGCGGCAGCACAGTTTACCCTTGGCCGGGGGATTGTGGGGATCGTGGGTTCGATCCCAGCCCCCGACCAACAGTGATCTGTGTGGAGTTTGCATGTTCTCCCCGTGTTGCGTGGGTTTACTCCGGGATTTCTCCGGTTTCCTCCCACATGCCAAAGACATGCATGTTAGGTTAATTGGCTGTTCTAAATTGTCCCTAGATATCTGTTTCCTATAGGCCCTTAGAATAGAGGGTTAGTATTAATGAAAGCGCTTTGAGTGGTCTTTGTGACTAGAAAAGCGCTATATAAGTGCAGGTTAGTTAGTTAGTTAGTTAGTTGTTTCTAGTTCAAAATGCATCATACGTGTTAAATATATCTTATTATACCTAACTCAGTACTGTTTACAGTACCTGTTTAAATATGCATTTTATGGCTAATATAACCCCATTACTACAATATGGCACCTGACAATCAGTTTTTTGGCAGCTGATCACTTTTTGGCAC
The DNA here is from genome assembly GCA_020510985.1 of Pholidichthys leucotaenia. Taxonomy (NCBI): domain Eukaryota; kingdom Metazoa; phylum Chordata; class Actinopteri; order Cichliformes; family Pholidichthyidae; genus Pholidichthys; species Pholidichthys leucotaenia. The sequence continues at coordinate 225,238,704 of CM035845.1, read as the reverse complement.
ATCACCAGCCTGACTGCATCTTCTAGCACACGCACACACACACACACACACACAAAGAGGGACACAGAGATGAACTCCAGCAAAAGAGATGTAGAACAATTCGAAAGAAAAATGTAATTGAAAATGTTCCACATACTGCAATTAAAAGATGGCTGTCACACAGTAGACAGTAGAGAATGGGATCCTTACAGAGCATCAAAACAGTCGCCTGCTATTGTGATGATGTTATATACAGTATGTATGTGACATTCTTGCTCACATATACAGTATGAAAAGCCCTTTCAGCAGTCAATCAATGAAACTGAAAGCAATCTTTAGTTCTCACTAATAAAATGGTATTTCAACAAGTATATGTCCTTGTGACACAGAAAAGGTTATTTAAGAGATATTCAAATTTATTGTGACATGTTCCTATACTGTACATACAGGGAGAAAATAATAGAAATAATATTTCAACAAATCAAAAGTAATTAGCAGGTTTGATTCAACCACAGGTATTCTTAAAAACAATCACTGTCCCATTTCAGATGTGAAAATTTTATTCTTTAATTGTTGCTTTATCCACAATGTTAAAAAAAATGCAGATTGTATCTATTGTACAGATTGTACTATTGTACAGACTGGATCTATTGTAAAAGAACATTGCCAGTGCTTTAAAAAGAAGAAGAAGAAGAAGAAGAAGAAGAAGAAGAAGAAGAAGAAGCCAGCTTTATTGTCATTCGATCCATACAGCCAACCATGTACAGTAGAACAAAATTATGTTTCTCCTATCTACAATGTTAATCACATCTAGAATCAGAGGGGTCGCTGCCATGTAAGGTGCTGCCACAAACAACTTTTCCTTCCCCTATTCTATTATGCTGAGCACCAAGCTAGAAAAAAAACTGATATCAGTTGTTAACATTTTTAAAGCGTACCTGTGGTGGTCGTGAAAAAAAAAAGATATTATATTGAGCCCTTGTCTCACGTTCTAGTTCAAGTTTAAGTTCAAGTTCAAAGCAATGTGATATAAATCCATTGCTGATGTGCTGGTTCAGCTATGTCAGCAAAACATGGGTGCAGCCATACTAGCGGCTACATGGCCTGCCAGGACGCTTCCTGTGACGTAATATCGTTGGCACCGCGATCTGGATCAATATTGGCTGAGCCTGGAGTGCCCGGATGAGCAGTGGCTTTCGGGATATTCAAATTCAAATTCAAATGTTTATTTCAAACTCAGGGTTCATATTAAATGCAGAACTAAAACGAGTATAAAATAAATAAATAAATGCTTAAATTCAGTGGGTCGTCTCGTCTGATCTGAGGTCGTAATGGCCGCCAGACTGCCAATGATTCTACAGATCAGCAGACACTCGGCGCTCTTGTAACAACAAAAACATACAATGCGATATGGATATCGCAACATGGTGGAATGTAAAGCCTTTGGATGTCTCAATAATAAGCGAAAAACAAAGATAAAAACTTCTTTTGTGTACCCAAACCCAGCTCACCTTGTCAGAAGATCGTAGCGGAAAAGTGATTGCGCAATCTCGGAGCAGGGCAGACGTTTCCTTTCAGACGAAATTGCGTTGTGTGTGAGGACTACTTCGTCACTTTCACCCTCAGAAGACCTTTCTAGCTCAAACCTGTAGCCATGTTGGACGAATTCTTCCTCAGAGTCCGACAATTCAGCCATAATAAAATAAAAACACTCACAACAGCACCCTAGTCATTCATACAGACGGAGTATTGACTTTTCAGTAGCAACGTAATGACGTCACATCCGCATGTGTCGTGGCTGCGCGCAGAGTTTTCATTGGCTGGCCATGCCTGCGGTCGTATTTGCATATTTCTCTGGTGGTATATGGCTGGCAATAATTATTTAACCAAATAACAAATACTTTGCCTAATGTTTTCAAGTTGAATGCGTTTAGACGACCACCACAGGTACCCTTTAAAGTGTTTTTTTATGTACAACAATGATTTTTTTAGTATCTATACTTTAAAATGTTACAGTTTTTATGCTAATTATAAGGCTTAAACATCCAAATATATCAGAATGGTGATTAGAAGAAGAAGCCAACTTTATTGTCATTCAGTCAATCATGTACAGTAGAACGAAATTACATTTCTTCTATCTACAATGTTTAATGTTAACCTATTGACTGTGGCTGTCGCTCTGTTGCGCCGTCAGCCCCTGGTGGTGAAGGTTTTTTCAAGAAAATATTCAGTTCAGATGTCAGAGATTTCCAAAGCTACAACTTGAAAGTGGTAAGAGGTAATGGCTTACTGTCAATTAGAAAGATGTAAAATATGATCCAAAGTTTGAGATAGGAGTAAATTTATGCATCTAATTTGCATAATGTCATGGCAGCCATATCAAATTACTTAACTTTCAGTTAAAAATGGACTTTGGACATACTGTATTTACACAAAGAATGGTTTTGCTTTTTGTCACTGTTTCTTGTTTTGGGCATTTTGTTATCTTATCTTCAAAGTACATGAACCAGAAAATCTGTACAATGTAAACAAAACAATAAACAAACACAGACATTCGTCACTTACTGCTGGTGAAGGCAGCTTGCTTTGCCCTTTTTGCGGCATCTTGACCCTTATTTTCTCTTCTGTCGGGAATCTTTGCTTTCTCTCCCACATCCAGAAACTGATATGATCATCCCACCTCAATTTCACTTTTATTCCACCGCTATTTATGTTATACAACGACATGGAACAGGTGCAATTGTTGTCTAGTCACATGACGCTGGGGGCAGCAGCAGATGAACACCAGGCAGCTTTGCCCACCCTCTGTTATAACAAAATGTAAACATTTACCTTCATAAGTTAAATAATCTCTTTTTTTAATCATAGTTGGCAAATTTGGGAGCAAATGCTCCTCCATCCATGACCAACTATGTCCAGAGTGATCATAACACCCATATGTATTTGTCTGAAAATTTCTTCCTCTCTGGTGTAAATAAGGATGCTCCTATGTCCGCCATAAGTCCTCCAAAGCAAGAGTAGTAAGTTATACGTGTCTACCACCTTGTGAGGTAGAATTCTTAGTACAACTGAGGAGTGTTTGGCACGTCACATAACATCATATGACAGGCACAACACTGCGCCTGTCACAGTGGTGGCGCTATCCGTTCATGCAATCAACACTGACTAAGGGTTAATCACATCGAGAATAAGAGGGGCTGCTGCCATGCAAGGCACCACCACAAACAACTTTTTCCTTCCCTCATTCTATTATGCTGAGCACTAAGCTAGAAGGCAAGAAGTACCACTTTCATAAGATCTTTGGTATGACCCAGCCGGGACTTGAACCCCCAACCCCCTGGTTGTGGGGCTGATGATCTATCAACTAAGCCACCACCCCAATGTGATGATTATTGGTGTTTTCCAAACTAGATGGTGCTTGAATTTGCCTTCCATGCGTTTTATTCCAATTTATCTTTTTTAATCTATCAGAGAGAGTGACACCGTTTACTTTTAACAATATCTTTTCACCTATTTTTAAAGCTCAGGTCCTGTAAATCAACTATTCCCATTTCTTTTGTTTCCACACAACCACAAGTTTGCCCAGTTTCATCTTCAGTTTCATATCCCACAGTTAAACTAAGGTTACGGTCACAGTGCAGGTTTTAATGCTCAATTCTGATTTTTTTGCACAAATGTGACCCATATCTGATTTTTTAATGACAGTCTGAACAGTACATATAATTTTTCACACCAGACCAAGGCCACTTTCATATGTGGTCCTAATTCAGACATGTATCTGATATTTTCCAAAGCGACCTCAGTCTGAACGGCCATGTCGGATTTCATCCGACTTTTTCTTCACTGAAGTGAGACAGTCGCTACAGTTCTGCGGTGGAGGATGCAGCAAGCATGGCAGACACAGCTGACTTGTGCTCTCTTTTTAATCAATCTTCCTCCCTTTATCACTGGATTGCAATTTTGTCGGCTCCGACTGCACAATAACTCCAATTTTTTTTATTTTTTATGTTTTTTTGGGTGGGGGGTGGGGGGTGGGGGTTCAGGGCTGAAGCTGTAAGAAAAACAGGCGCACAGTAACGGCACATTTTTATTTTTTTTTTTTTTTAAGTAACGGCACATTTACTGGAATCAGCAAATTCCCTTTTCCCTGTAAAAAGCACACCCGGCCACTGTAATATCTAAAATGTAAAGTTAATACCAGCATGACTGTGGAGCGGAATGGCCAGACACGGGTACACAGGAGAGGGGAGTCTGTGGCGGTTTCTCCTTCCTGTGCAGGACTGCTGGTATGAGCCGCTGACAACGTCAGTGGGTGAGAGCCTTACTGCGATCGCTAGGATTATTTATTATTAACCTTATTTATACAAGTAATCACATTGAGACATGGGGTCTCATTTTCGTGAGCTGTTTAATCGATCAGTTCTGTTAAAGCAGAGCTGCGCTGCATCAAGGTGAAGAAGTTCTGTCCCCCTCAATCGTTCTGGGCTCATATTTACTTCCGTAAACACAATGCTGTGTCTGACATTACATTTTCTTCTGCGCATGCAGGTCACTTCATAGCTGGAGACCGTTCATCCTCAAATCTGATAGGGGTCGCATTTAAATTATAATGTGAACACCACACAAAATATCGTATCTCAGCAAAAAAATTGGAATTGAGCATTGAGATCTTGTAGCAGACTCAAGCTGGATTGAACACTAAAATTGGAACCTTGCTTCATGTATGAATAAACTGTCTAACCTTTGCACAGTTTCATCACTCCCAAGAGGATCCAACTGTGATGGAGGACCATATGCAGCACCCCTGCCCCTTCTCTTCCTTCCTTTCAACACAGATCCTTGACATGGAGAAGAGAGAAGCAAGAAACAAACTCCCCCACTGAGACATTATTTTACGACCAGGGCAGTAAAATTCCTGCGACCGGAATTTTTCCTAAAGACTTCCTAAATGTGCTTACAATGTTGCTGCATTTTCTGTTGTCATAAACGTTTTATCTATGTATGCGTTTCTTACTTATGAACTCTCATAGATTAGAAAATTCAGATGGAGGTATTTTGATAATGTGTCTCTAGTTCTTCTTCTTCTTTTAGATTTGATTGGCAGTTGGCAACCAGATTACAGGTGCATTACCGTCACTGATATGATTATCATCACTCTATATTATTGTATAAGGAGTTCTTATAAGGAGTTCAGGTTCAGGTTCAGGTTGCTTTATTTGTACCCATAGGTAGATTTGTTTTGCAGTCAGGTGACATCCATATTTACAAACCACAATTACACTCAACATGAACACAAACACAGGCACACATGAAGCTGACTATAAACATGATAAAAGTATTCAAGGCTCCACCAATCAGGACATAGGACAAAGACATAAGAGAGAAAACAGAGATAAGAGAGAAGGGTCATATTGAAAAGTTAAAGACTAGTCAAAAAGGTTAAACTCAAAAGTCTAAAACCCAATAAAAGATTTAGAACCCAAATAAAAAAACCTACAAAAATAAGTAAATATAAAATAAAATTAATAAATAGGTAACTAAATTATGTGCAATATATTGTTACAGCTTGTTCAACTCTTTAACAGCAGCAGGAACAAAACTGTTTTTGTAGCGCTGGGTTTTACATTTTGGGACAGCAAACCTCTGTCTGGAGGGAAGAAGCTGAAAGTGGGAGTGCAAAGGGTGGGAGTCATCATTTAAAATGGAGGTAACAATCCTCTGTACCTGTCTGGTGTACAGGGATGTCAGGCTCAGCTGTGACTCACCAAGCAAACGACTGGACCATCTAACAACCTGATCCGAGGATTTCCTCTGTTTCAGTTTTATCTGACCAAACCATGACACTAAAGAAAAAGATAAAACAGATTCAATAAAAGCCTGATAAAACATTGTCATTATGGTTCGGTCAATTTGAAAGCGTGCAAGTTTCCTTAACCCCTTGCACTCCGGTCAATTTCCCTAAAAACGCCAAAAATTAACGTGCCCAAATTAAATCAAAAGCTGTTCTTCAACCCTTTGCAGCATCTTCATGGGGTTGGTCTCATTTAAAAGAAAACAGTTTGAGTTTTTTGGCAAAACAGTCATAATCTCTCTAAGTGCTCCGGCCACTGAGTTACAGTCATCTAAACATAGTGAACTTGAAGAAAATAAATTTGGCCTGGGTGTTTTTTTGGATACAAATGCTTGCAAATAACACACAGCTTCAGATTCGGGCTGGAAAATGCAACAGAAATGTAGAACCAAGTGTTATCCAGCTGAGGTCCAAATTTTGTAACAATACCACAAAAAATGAATATATTACACAGCTTTTTTCTCAGGTAGTTCCCAGGCGTTTTGGAACTGTGCCAAATTATGCCAAATGGCACAGTTTGGAAAAACGTCTGTAACTTTTGAATGATTCAATATAGAAGCTTCATTTTGGGCTCTAATGAAAGATCACACTCAGGGCTGTCTGTATGTGTGTGTGGGGGGGTTGTCCCCCCCCTCGCTACAGATGGACATCGGCCATCGCTACACAACGGATTAGCCTCATGTGGCGATGTGGGACAGCAGCGCAGTCACCGCGGCTCCCCCCCCCCTCGCTACAGAAGAATAGCGGGGGTGCGGGGGGGAGGCGTTCACGGTCTGTACGTGGGGAACAACCCCTTGTACCGCGGCGCACGAACTGCGCTGCACCGCGCCGCATAGTTGTAATTTACCGATCGGTCAAAAGTCATTTTGGATTACAATTTTCAGGGATAAATAATAATTTAGCTTATAGCACCTTACCTCTTCACAGCAGCAGAGTCCTGGTGAACTTCTCTTCCTCACTGTCAGACGAACGCGACGCTGGTCCGCTCGTGGTTCTGGTCTTGCGACCCGATCAAAACATAGTTCCATTATTGCAGTTTTGTGCTTCCATGATTGCGGTTTTTGGCGAACGATTTTTCAAAACAAATAACAGTAGTAATTAAAAAAAGACTGGCCAAGGCATGTGTGTCACTCAGCTTTCGTCGTCAGCCTCTGACGGTCTATGACCATGGAAGAAATCATAACCTCTACTCTGCTGGAACCAAAACAAAATAAGCACCGCCTGTGGCCGAACATTCCGATGCGCGAATGGCACTCCCTGTCACACAGTTTGCATTTGTGGATGGTCTCCGTGCTGCTGGGTCTGTGGGGTTCTTCCTGCGGGTCCTTTTTTGATCCGCTGCAGCAGCCAGTCTTCACCCAGCCTTAAAAAAAAACAGCTCGTGAATTTCTCTGCTTCAATTGGCTCACTGCATTCACAGCGTTGGGAGGCGGGTCCTTCTGGCTAGGTTTTCAGTCATTGGTTCTTCAGGGTTTCAGAAACCCAATTCAAGGCTCTTATTAGTCGAATGAGAGGTCAATCAGATGAACTAATCTGTTCGCGGCTGTGTCTGCAGCTTTTATTTTCAGTGCGCGCTTGGACGCCATACACCACTTACATCACAATCTCCATCATGCGTCCTAGAGCGCACGAGAGCGCCCTCGTGCGCTCTCGTGCGCTCTAGGACACAGAGACTTGCCCGTCCACGGTACAACGGAGTGCAAGAGGTTAAACAATACAAATGTTGCTGACCCTTTTTGCACACCCTTTCACAGTTCTCTTCAAAGTTTAAATTACTATCAATAATTGTCCCAAGATATTTGTAGGATTGCACACATTCAATGGTCTGATCTTTTAGTACAGTGACTTTGTGCCTGGGAGTTTTCCTCCTAAAGTCAATAATCATATCTTTAGTTTTTGTCGTATTCAGCTGCAGGTAGGAATCCTCACACCAGTGAACAAATGAACAAAATCATCACTACTGGGCCGTGGACACTCTCATCATCCTGAAGGAGACTGACAATAACTGAATCATCAGCATACTTTATAATGTGTCTGTTGTCATGTCTGCTCTGACACATGTTTGTGTACAGGATGAAGAGTAGTGGTTACAACACACACTCCTGAGGAGAGCCAGTAGAAGAACACTTTTGGTCAGACAATGTACCATTGACCCTTACTCTCTGTGTCCTGTTGGTCAAAAAATCCACAATCCAACCCACCAGATTATTACTCAAATCAAATTGTTGCAGGAGCCTTTCAACTAAAATATGAGGTTGGATTGTATTAAAGGCGGAAGAAAAGTCCACAAATAAAAGCCTGGCATGTGCCCCATTAAAATCCAGATGTTTAAAAAGCATGTTAAACAGAGTGACAGTAGCATCCTCCACTCCTCTGTGAGGCCTATAGGCAAACTGCAAAGGATCCAATGCATGCTCAGTCTGCTTTAGGACCTCAAATCTGACCAGTTTTTCAAAAATTTTCATTAAAATTGAGGTCAAAGCAACTGGTCTAAAATCATTTACCGTTTTAGGACAGCTGGATTTTGGAATTGGAACAACCACGGCATCTTTCCAGATCTTAGGCACATGTTGTGTCTGTAAGGACTTATTCAAAATATAGTTAAACACAGGACTCAGTTCATGTGCACAGGACTTTACCAAGCGACCACATACTGTATATTATCAGGGCCCTAACTTTTGTTCACTTTTACAGCACAGAACGCCCTTTTAACATCCTGCACCTCAATATTAAAGTGCTGATTGTCTTTGAGTTTATGTTTCAAATGTTGGGTTTCTGTGCTAAAATTAAAGGAATCAAAATGACCATAAAAACAATTAAGAGCATTAGCCAGCTCTGAGTCTGAACTAAAACCATCTAAAAACACACAATTACTGTGCTCTGAAGGCCTGCAATAGTTTTCATACTGTCCCAGGCTGAACCAAGCTTCTTTGTTGCCATCTTGCTTTCCAACTCTGATTTATGATTCTGTTTTGCTCTTAAAATTTCGGACTTCAGCTCTTTTGTGGCTACCTGTAGCTTAGAAACAACCCCCTGCTTAAAGGCAAGTGCTTTCCTCTGTAAGCAGGATTTAACTGATTTTGTAACCCATGGCTTGTTGTTGGGATATATTTTGACACGTTTACGTGGAACGATCATGTCTCTGCAGAAAGCCATGTATGAGCATGTCACATCCACTAAAGAGTCCAAATCTTCTCTGCAGGCGAGTGTGAACACCTCCCAGTCCGTACAGTTAAAGCATTCCTGGAGGCAGTGCACTGAATCCTCTGTCCACACGTTTATGTCTCTGGTCTTCGCCTTGCCTCTTTTGAGAGCAGTTTTATATGTGGGCAGCAAATGTACACAGTTGTGATCTGAGGATCCTAAAGGAGGAAGGGGAAGAGATTAAAAGGCCCTCTCTATGGATCCGTAGCACAGGTCCATTGTCTTTTTTCACCTGGTTGGGCAGGAGACATATTGATAAAAGTTTTTAAGTGTCTTCTTTAAAGACACATGGTTAAAATCCCCAATGATAAAATTTGGATCTTCTGGCGAAATCGACTGCAACCGCTGTACCACACCAAAGATGGTGCTGGAGGCGGAGGCAGCATCTGCCCTCGAGTGAATATACACAGTCATTATGAAAAGTTGGGGGAACTTGCGGGGCAGATAAAAGGGGCATAGTGACATGGACAGAAGCTCCACATCTGGTGTACAGATGTGCTCTCTGACTGTGACAGATGTACAGTTCTGAACAACTCCTTATGTGTGAAAAAAATTATCCATCCTTGGACCATGTTCTACTACCACAACATGATAAGTGTCTGTTTGATGGCTGTCTCACTTCTCCTTTGGGATGAGCGAGTTTACCAAGGGGGCAGTGAGATAGTCATGTAAAGCCCGGATTGGCCAACCCCTCAGGACCACCCTGGGGGTAGGGGCCTATACCCCTTTATCACATGTCTAAACCAGAATTTGCTCTTTTGCTGCTGTTTTCTGAGGAGAGAGGTCATCGGCCCTCTCTCTCTCCTCAGAGGCCTTAAGGCCTCTAATCCAGCTCTCATCTAACTAAAGGTAACACTTGAAGATTTCCCCTTTTCTAGCATGCCTTAACTACCTAAACTTTGATACTTCTTGGATTTTTCCTTAAAACTTCATCACCTTCTCTAGCAATTCATAACTAGTGGAAGTAATCTTCATTTTTTTTTTTTTTTTTATCTTTTCTAAAGCCAACCAAGCCAGGATTTTCATCTTTAATCTTAATTTTTCTGCAAGTCAAGCATGATCACACTTTTTAGAACTCATTCCAGTTTTTATGACTTCCTTCTGGCTTTTGTACACTGCAAAATGCAGGCCTAGAGGAGAGCCATTGTTCCAGCCACCTCCAGCAGACGCAGGCTCCGGGCTGGAACCAGGCTCCACCTCACCAAGGATTTCCAGGCCGAGACCCTGAGGCACAGGACAGCAGGGAGAACCATTGCCACCAAGACTCATCTCCAGCCCAGGTTGAACCAAAGCTGGGCTACCCAGAGTCATTCCTCCCACGCCTGTGACCCCTCCTAAGCCTCGACCATTTTGTCCTGTTCCAAGCCTCTTGGGAACCAAGCAATGCCAAGAGAGTAAGGCAGTTAACAGCATTAGCTTCAAGGAAAGCCATAACCTTTTTCTGTGATGACCGGCCCTTTTTGAACACAAGGTAAAGTTAATCTGTTTTCTTATTCATAACAATTCTTTTCCAAATTCCTTTTCCCTTAACTTTGTGTTCCACTTAATTTCAACCACTATTTTCACATATGCAAGACCTGTAAATACGTGAGTATTGCTGTTTCTTTGTATATGCAAAATTATGACTGTACATGTTAATTTGGTTATCCTCACATTCTGCAAGCTATACAGATGTCTATTGTCATTTTGGGTTTTTCTGTAATAAATTACTAATGTGTTCATCTGTGTCCTCTCTGTCCAGATTTTAAGAATCGCACAGTGTCAAGAACTGATGCCTAGATTATGAAACTGATCAAATATTATCAATAGATTTATTAACTGTGGCTTAACTTACCAATTGCTAAATTCTTAAGTTTAAGTCTTTGTTCATAAGAGTTTCCACCTCTATAAAATGTAGATGGTGCCCCAACTAGTGATACAAATGAGGTAATGCAAGAGTTATTAATAATAATTAATTCCAGTTATTAATTATTAATAATCATATACATATCAATGGTGTCCCCACCTCATGACAGTGCTACATATTTCTTGTGCCCTGTGTGATGCCTGGTTGTTCTTATTCTGGACATAGGAATCACCTACGGTATGTAACTTTTTATCTGCTTTCTGTGTGCTGATTGCTTGATTTTTATCTTCAAACTAGAACTGTTCTATAGTGATGTGCGGATCAATCCTGAAATATCGATACCTCCGATACCGGATCTTTATGCTCTAAAATCGATACTCAAATCAAAATATTGTAACGTCGGGGCCATGTTAAGGGGGGCAGGGGTTTCCCAGCATGCTTTGACAATTGAAACGTTACTGTGTGTGTGTAGTAAATGTTATTACTGAGCTATTCTACTGCTGTGTAATTATAACTGCGTTATAATTACCCAGCAGTATTTCATAGGCACGATTTATTATGTGTGTGTAACCGTGATTTAAACGGAGGTCTGGGAGAATGACCTCCCCTCCTGCCTGTGCTCAGAGTGTGTGTGAATAAAGCCCGTTGATCACAACCATCTTGCTCCATTTTCTTTGTGTGAACCCTGCATACGTCACACTGGTGTCAGAAGTGGGATGGAGAAAATGGAAGCCAGGATCAGAATGGAGATCCAGCAGCTGGAGCAGTTCATTGCTCAGCTGATGATGGACGATGGGACCGAGACACCACCCCCGGGAGCCGGGAGCCGGGCCGAACGAAGCGGCGGCGGACCTGACAGGGCCAGCGCACCCCGCCTTTTGTCTTTTTCAAGACAGAGCGGGCAGAGCAGAGCAAACCAGCTCCGCATTCCGCCCTTTTCAGGACAGGACGGGCTGGCGATCCCACGGCGATCAAGAGTGACGATCGATCAGGAGGCAGCCATCCTATCTGTTCGGCAGCGGGCCAAGATTCCCCGCTTCAACGGCGAGGCCACGTTGGATGACTACCTGACCCAGGTCGAGCTGGCCGCTGCGCTGAACGGCTGGTCACCAGAGGAAACCGCCGTGCAGGTCGTGCTGGCCTTGGAATGAAGACCTCTCTGCACGCTCTCTGATCTCCTGCCTGAGGAGCGCTACAGCTGGCCAGCGTTACAAGGGGTACTCCGGAGACGATTTGGAAGAACGGCGGACGCTGAGCACGCCCAGGAACAGCTGACCCGCCGCTGTCGAAGCAACCAGGAAAGCCTAGGAGCCTATGCTGCAGACATACGGCTGCTAACCCGGCGCAGCTACCCAGATTTTGCACCGGAGGCGGTAGAGAAGCTCGCCCTCCGGAGCTTCATCCAAGGTCTCCGCCCGGCCCAGCTCCAGAGCCACGTATGGATCCACGCCGCGAGTGATTGGGAGACTGCAGTGGCAGAAGCAGAACGGGTGGAGCCACTGATGAATCGCACAATTGAAGCACCAACGCACAGACAGAGCACCTTCCAGGCCACGATGGAGAGCGAGGAGGAAGAGGAGGAATTACGGCAGACCACGGCGGCACGTCCCCGGAGAAGAACGCCCCTCGCCGGCGTTAAACTAGAGCGAGGTGGCGTGAACGGGGACAGGCCGCCTCCCGCAGATGTTTCCCCCGAGGAGCCGGCACCACGCGTGGGCCGAATTGGACACTCTCCAGGGATGTATCTACAGTGCAGCTTGGGGAAGACGTCGATCCGGGCCCTGATTGACACCGGCTCTACAATCTCCCTGGTTCGACCCGGTGTGCTGCCGGGCACGAACAAGATGGCCCCACAGGGGTGGGAACCCACCAAGCGCTGCGTCACCACGGCTACCGGTGAGCGCGCCAGACTGAGGGGGCGGAGAGTTCTGGTGGTGGGGGTGGCCGGTCAGAACATAAGACACCCGTTCTGGCTGGCTGACATCCAAGACCCCTGTATTATTGGACTAGACCTGCTCACAGCCTGGCGTGCCAAGATCGACACCGCGGGACCGTCCCTCCAGCTGGGAAACCGGACCATCACGCTCCACAGCAGAACCCAGGGAAGGAACACGGGGGCCCGCACAATCGAGGGATCACCAAGACAGACCGGACCAGGCGGGCCACCGCGAGAACCGGACACGATGACGTCACCAGCGGAGACAGAGGGAGCACGAACGCACACAAGGACAGCAAGGGGAGGGGTCAACGTGTCAGCAGAGACGCAGCAGGCGGTGGAGGAATTATTTCAACGGAGCTGCAGCGGGCTGGACCCGGAACAGAGACACCAGCTGCGGGAGCTATTGGACTATTACATGGGTGTTTTTGCCGTGAAGGATGAGGAATGCGGCCGGACCGGGTTGGTGCAGCACGAGATCGACATCGGTGAGGCCAGGCCGATTCGACTCCATCCACGCCGGCTGCCCTTTTCAAGGTGGGCAGCGGCGGAACAAAAAGTGCGAGAAATGCTGGAGGCAGATGTTATTGAGCCCTCCAGCAGCCCCTGGGCGACGCCTGTGGTGCTGGTCAAGAAGAAGGACGGGTCGTGGCGGTTCTGTGTGGATTACCGGCGCCTGAACGACACCACCAGGAAAGATTCCTACCCCCTGCCCCGCATCGATGACGCGCTGGACCACATCGCCGGCTCCAGCTGGTTCAGCTCGCTGGATCTACGCAGCGGCTATTGGCAGGTAGAGCTGTCACCTGAGGCCCGCCAGAAAACAGCCTTCTCCATCGGGCAGAGACTGTACCAGTTTAAAGTGATGCCGTTTGGACTCTGCAATGCTCCGGCCACCTTTGAGCGCTTGATGGAGCGAGTGCTGGCTCACGTACCCCGGAGTCGCTGCGTTGTTTACCTGGATGACCTACTGGTGCATGCAGCTGATTTTGACAGCGCCCTGTCAAATCTCCGAGAGGTGCTGGGAGCCATCCAACAGGCGGGGCTACAGTTACACCCTAAGAAATGCCACCTATTCCGGCGGGAGACCACCTTTTTGGGCCACGTCGTCAGCGCAGCAGGGGTCGCCACCGACCTGGAAAAAGTGGCAACAGTGAGAGACTGGCCAGTGCCGCGGAACATCGGAGAACTGAGAAGTTTTCTTGGATTGGCCTCCTATTATAGGAGGTTTGTGAAAGACTTCGCCACCATCGCCAGCCCGCTGCATCAGCTGACGCAGAAAGGATGCACGTTTCAGTGGAGTGACAGCTGTGCTGCTGCTTTCTCCCAGCTTTGCGCAGTGCTCATCGGAGCCCCCGTCCTGCAGTATCCCGACCCGAACCGCCCTTTCATCGTGGACACGGATGCCAGCAACCAGGGCATCGGGGCGGTGTTATCCCAGGAGGGAGAGCAGGGAGAGCAGGCAGTCGCTTTTTTCAGCCGCACTCTCAGCAGAGCCGAGAGGAATTACTGTGTGACTCGCAGAGAGCTGTTGGCTGTCATTCAAGGACTGCGTCATTTCCGCCCGTATGTGTACGGGGGGAGGTTCCAGCTCAGGACGGATCACGCTTCCCTGACCTGGTTGTTAAACTTCAAAGAACCGGGTGGACAGTTGGCGAGATGGCTGGAGGCACTGCAGGATTATAATTTCCAGATTGTGAATCGGGCAGGCCGCCTCCATGCCAACGCTGACGCGCTGTCTCGGCGCCCCTGTGCGACAGAGGAGTGTCGTCACTGCCAACGGGCTGAAGATCAAGACCAAACCGCCCCACGGGCTGCCGCTCTCCGAGCTGCTGCGAGCAGGAATCACGCAGCGATGCACAGTCCATCGGATGATCAGGCAGCCTCCCCCAGCGATGATGTCACAGAGGTCCTTGACACACAGCAGCTGCAGAGCGAGCAGGACAGAGACCTGGTCATTTCACGGGTTCGGCAGTGGCTGGACGCAGGACAGCGGCCCGCCTGGGAGGTTGTGTCACCACTGGACCCAGAGACTAAGGCCCTACACTCCCAGTGGGCCAACCTCCGCTGCCACGAGGGCGTGGTGTATCGACAGTGGCACACTCCAGCTAGGCAGCGGCACGTCTGGCAGCTGCTGGTTCCTCGTCGACTCCGGCCCAAAGTACTCCAGCTGGTTCATGGGGCGGTAGGAGCGGGCCACTTCGGAGTGACAAAGACGCTGCAGCGCCTTCGGGCCCGGTTCTACTGGCCTGGTTGTCATCAGGGCGTGGAGCTCCACGTTCACCGCTGCGACACGTGCACAGCTCAGAAAGGACCAACTCAGCAATCCCACGCTCCCCTGCAGCAGTACCGGGTGGGAGCGCCGATGGAGCGAGTGGGAGTGGACATCCTGGGCCCTTTTCCGACCACGGACCAGGGGAACCGCTACGTGCTGGTCGCGATGGATTATTTCACTAAGTGGCCAGAGGCGTACGTGGTCCCGGACCAAAGCACCACGACGATGGCATCAAAGCTGGTGGACGAGATGTTCTGTCGGTTCGGCGCACCGGAGGAGCTGCACAGCGATCAGGGTCGGAACTTCGAGGCGGAGGTCTTCGGGGAGGTCTGCAAGAGGCTGGGCATCCGGAAGACCCGGACCACCCCGCTGCATCCACAGAGCGACGGCCTGGTCGAACGATTCAACCGAACCCTCACCACCCAGCTCGCTATCCTGGTGGACCAGCGACAGCGAGACTGGGACCTGCACCTGCCTTTTGTTTTGTGGGCGTACCGGATGGCAGCTCAGGAATCTACCCGGTGCACCCCTGCGGCGCTCATGTTTGGACGCGAGCTGCGCACACCGGTGGATTTGGTATTCGGTTCCCCCCCTGAGCCGGAGGTGGAGGGAAAACCCGGATTGGATTATTTTTTTTGTTTGAAAGAACGTCTCCACACGGTGCATGAGCTGGCTCGAGAGGCCCTGGCAGCGGCAGGGGGTCGGCAGAAGCGAGCGTACGACTCCCGCTGCCAGGGGAGGGACTTTGCACCGGGAGATCGAGTCTGGGTTTTCTGCCCAGAGAGGAAGAGAGGACGATCACCGAAGCTGGCGAGCCATTGGTCGGGGCCATGCGTGGTCCTGGAGAGACTGTCAGATGTGGTGTACAGGGTGAGGCTTAGAAAAAGGGACCGGGTTGTGGTCCTTCATTGTGACCGTCTCGCCCCGTATCGGCCATCTGCACCGCTGGTGGACGAACCGGAGCCTTCATCCCGGCCCGATACCCCCACCGAGACCCAGGTGGACACTAGGGGGCCTGTACGTGTTGGCCGCCTGCGCCGAAGACCGCCCCGACACCTGGATGAGTTTGTATTGGACTTTTAAATTGGACTTTAATTTTTCTGGGGACAGAAACCAGTCCGGGGGGGGGGGGCAGTGTAACGTCGGGGCCATGTTAAGGGGGGCAGGGGTTTCCCAGCATGCTTTGACAATTGAAACGTTACTGTGTGTGTGTAGTAAATGTTATTACTGAGCTATTCTACTGCTGTGTAATTATAACTGTGTTATAATTACCCAGCAGTATTTCATAGGCAAGATTTATTATGTGTGTGTAACCGTGATTTAAACGGAGGTCTGGGAGAATGACCTCCCCTCCTGCCTGTGCTCAGTGTGTGTGAATAAAGCCCGTTGATCACAACCATCTTGCTCCATTTTCTTTGTGTGAACCCTGCATATGTCACAATATCGATACTTTTGATACTTAAGTCATTTGAGGTAAGGTATAAGATAAGATAAGATAAGATAAGATAAGCCTTTATTAGTCCCACAGTAGGGAAATTCCAGTGTGGGCTATATTAATCATATATTCCATAACCTACATATGTTGAAGCATGTGGAAATGTTTGGTAATTACATATGTAAAGCAACTTCACACCTCTGAAAGGAGAAAGGCTCTCAGCTGCCAAGTGAAGAACAAAGACGTTCCCAGACACTGCGGTGGAGACCGGAGGAGCTACCCTCACCCCCTGGGCGAGGAGAGGAAATACCAAGACAATGGGGGGATTAAGATAATGAGGGATGTCAGCCTTTGTTATGCATGTCTTTTGTTATGTGCAAGTATAAAGTCAGTGACCCGGAGATATTCGGCCTCTTTTCCTTCTGCTACCTCTGCACTAGAATGAGACTTGTTAGGAGAGCTGATAAATAAACTTTGGTTTATATATCAAATCGCCTCATCATTTCAAGCTCTTCTACACTGGTGACCCCTGACGCGAGTATGGACCTGAGGCGTTCCCCCGCAATCGACTCATCCGTGGTGACCCAGGCAGACACCAGCGCCCACGCAGAAAGGGGAACAGATGGACGTCTTTCCCCCCCGGCAGAAGGGATTGAGAGGGCTCAACCGAGCACCAGCACCGCTGTGAGAGCCGAAGCAAGGCACTCTCACCCTGCGGACACAGCGGTGATGGTATACACGAATGCCGTCGCTGTCAAGCTGCCAGACTTCTGGCAAGAAGACCCCGCCTCGTGGTTTCAGCAAGCTGAAGCCCAGTTTACACTGGCGGGCATCACGGCTGACGATACCAAATTCTATCATATCGTCTCCAAACTCGACGCCACCACTTCGAGGTGTGTGCGGAGCATGATCCGGCGGCCGCCGGCCCAAGACAAATATGAAACGCTGAAAGCAACCATCGTGGCAAATTACGTCCCCTCAGCTGAAGAGAGAGCCGAGAAGATCCTGGCGGTCTACGGCCACAGAGGGTGCAAACCTAAAGCCCTCATGGAGGATTTGCTGCAGATTAAAGAAGAAGACAATGACAACTTCCTCCTCCAATTCATATTCCTCAGCACGCTGCCGCCACACATGAGAGGGACACTCGCCAACATGAGATGCAGCACCCAGCAAGACTTCCGCGTGCTCGCCAACGAAGCTCAACGGCTCGTCAACACCTGCAAGGAGCAGACACCCACAGCAGCATCCGCAGACCTCAACGCTGATGCCCAGAACCACAAAGAGCCACAACCCACTGAGGAGATCCAGCCCGCGGTGACAGCGACACGGCCAAAACGTAACAGACGGAGCGACGTCTGTTATTATCACCACCGTTTCGCCGAGAAGGCTCACAAATGTGTTCCCCCCTGCAAATTTAAACGCCAAAGCCGAGAGCCGTTAACAGCAGCGGTTCTCGGCGAGAAGAATAAGCTGTTGTATGTGACGAATGGACACACCAGCAAGCAGTTCCTCATCGACACAGGAGCTCAGCTGAGTTTCGTCACGCCCTCCCATGCAGATTGAGCCATGGGCACCCGGGGCAACGGAGCGGTGGCAGCCAACGGCTCTAACATCGACACTTTCGGCGAAAAGAGCCTGCACCTCCACATCCACGGCCGCAACTACAGATGGACATTTGTTGTAGCGGCAGTGAGTTTTAACTTGTTAGGTGCAGATTTTTTGTGTGCACATGGGTTATTAGTGGATCTAGCAAATAGGCGCTTGGTTAATGCACTGTCCTTTGCTTCTATTCCATGCTCAGCTCGAGTTTCTCCACCACCTGTGCAGGCTAACGTCACCACGGCAGGAGGTAAGTTTGAGCAACTCCTCACCCAATTTCCAGCACTCACAATTCCCAAATTCTCAGCCACTGTGGCTAAACACGGGGTTGAACACTTTATTCCCACAACGGGCCCACCCGTATTTGCCAAAGCTCGCCGCTTAGACGCGGCCAAGCTCAACATAGCATGGGACGAGTTTACGACCCTTGAAAAATTGGGCATTGTTAGACGCTCGAAGAGCCCTTGGGCCTCACCACTTCACATGGTTCCGAAATCCGACGGGTCTTGGAGACCGTGCGGAGATTACCGCAGATTAAACAATGCTACAGCGCATGACCGCTACCCAATTACTCACATTCAAGATTTTTCACTACATCTGGCGGGTGCGTGCATTTTTTCAAAAATAGACTTAGTCCGCGGTTATCATCAAGTCTCAGTCCGAGCGGAGGACATTCCTAAAACAGCTGTAATAACCCCTTTCGGCCTTTTTGAATTTCTACGAATGCCTTTCGGCCTCAAAGGCGCTGCTCAAACTTTTCAACGAATGATGGACGCGGTCTTACGCGACCTTCCCTTTGTCTTCGTCTACCTCGACGACATGCTGGTAGCCAGCTCGTCTGAGGAAGAACACGAGCAGCACCTCACTATGGTTTTTCAGAGACTAGAAGAGCACGGGCTAATAATCAATCCAGCCAAATGCAAATTCGGCGTGTCACAAATTGATTTTTTAGGACACAAAGTCTCTCCGAAGGGGGCAGTTCCACTTCCAGACAAAGTTCACGCGATAAAAAGTTTCCCACGGCCACAGACGGTCAAATCGCTACAAGAATTTTTAGGAATGGTTCATTTTTACAACTGTTTCCTCCCCCACGCAGCTCAGCTCATGCAGCCCCTATATGACGCGTTCAAAAAAAAGAAAGCTTCCAACGCGGTCGAATGGACCCCGGAGCGCGAACACGCCTTCGCGGAAGTAAAGAGTGCTCTAGCTAACGCCACATTGTTAGTTCACCCAGATCCCTCGGCCCGCATCGCGCTAACCACAGACGCTTCGGACCTGGCTATAGGGGCAGTTGTAGAACAACATGTCAGCGGGATCTGGCAACCTTTAGCATTCTTTAGCAAATCGCTAAACCAAACTGAGCGTAAATACAGCACTTTTGACAGGGAGCTGCTAGCGCTTCATTTATCCATCCGCCACTTCCAGTTCTGGTTAGAAGGGCGGAGTTTCACGGCTTTTGTAGACCATAAACCGCTCACCTTTGCTATGGCTAAAATTTCAGAACCATGGTCAGGCAGGCAACAAAGACAGCTGGCTGCGATTTCAGAGTTCACCACAGACATTCGACACGTGGCAGGCAAACTAAACGTAGTAGCAGACTGCCTCTCTCGCGCTGTGACATCACCAGAGCGCGAGGAGACAGATTATACTGCCTCAGCAGCAGAACTCTTCACTAACGCAGACACATACGCAGCACCTATCCATGCAGGGATAGATTATGCAGCCATGGCAGAGGAACAAAGCAGTGACGTGGACGTGCGCGCACTCCTGTCTGGACCAACAGGGTTAAGGCTGGAGAAAAAGGGTTTACGCGACGGCGTACCCCCCCTAATATCGCGATGTTTCAACCGGCCGACCTCGCCCGTTAGTACCAGCTACATGGCGCCACCGTATTTTCGACGCAATTCACTCCCTCGCGCACCCAGGTGTGCGCGCCTCGGTTAAAATGGTCGCCGAAAAGTTTGTGTGGCCAGGCCTGCGCAAAAACGTAAAAGAATGGGCAAAAACTTGCATTTCTTGTCAGCGCGCCAAAATACACAGACACACAAAAGCCCCTCTGGAGCCTTTTCCAATCCCTGCTAGAAGGTTCGACCACGTTCATGTCGACCTCGTGGGGCCACTACCTTCCTCCCAAGGTTTCACACACCTGTTAACAATGATAGACCGCACCACACGCTGGCCGGAGGCAGTCCCTCTAGCGGCAACCACAGCGGAGGAAGTCGCTCGCGTCTTCTTGACAAACTGGGTAGCACGTTTCGGCGTCCCATCGGACATCACGTCCGATAGGGGGCCTCAATTTGTCTCAGAACTTTGGTCAGCCATGTCCAGCAGCTTAGGGGCAACAATTCACCGCACCACCGCTTATCACCCTCAGGCTAATGGGTTATGCGAGCGTTTTCACAGGTCTTTAAAGGCTGCCCTCAGAGCCTCACTAACGGATACAAATTGGGTAAATAAACTTCCCTGGGTTTTATTGGGGTTGCGTGCTGCGCCTAAAGAGGATCTAGACGCCTCTCCGGCAGAATTAGTTTTTGCACAGCCTCTCAGGCTCCCAGGTGAATTTTTACCAGAGAACCCAGAGCCAGGGCATCTTCCAGTCCCAAGGTTTTTAGGCAGCAACGGACCGACCTCTCTCCCCGGTCCAGCTCATCACTCCTTTCCACGGGTTTTTGTCCCTCAAGCTTTAAAAAACGCTGAGTTCGTTTTTGTTAGGCATGAAGCTTTAAAACCAACTTTCCGCCCAGCATACGATGGGCCATTCAGAGTGCTGGAACATGGTGATAAACACTTTGTGCTTGATTTTGGGGATAGAAAAGAAACAGTCAGCATTGACAGACTTAAACCTGCCTTCTTGTTGAAAGACGAGCCTGCACAGTTGGCGAGAGCACCTCGGCGGGGTAGACCCCCCAAGAGAAAAGACTCAGCCCCCCTGCAGGGAACAATTAACCACTCTCCTTCCCACGCTGCAGATTCCTCACAAGAAGGTCCCAGCAGGACGCCTAAACGAACCCACAGCAGTTTTGGGAGAAGATTA
Source organism: Pholidichthys leucotaenia (assembly GCA_020510985.1). Lineage (NCBI taxonomy): Eukaryota > Metazoa > Chordata > Actinopteri > Cichliformes > Pholidichthyidae > Pholidichthys > Pholidichthys leucotaenia. The sequence continues at coordinate 225,217,545 of CM035845.1, read as the reverse complement.
AAACCCAGACAGCACAGGGACTGATGCAAACTACTCCACAATTGTTCACTAATTGTGCTGCAACAGTTTAGGACTGACTTATGATTTTACTATGCTGTTATGATTACCACTGAACTCTCTTAGGGGCATGGCTGCTGGAAAGTTTCTTCTGTGGCAAGAGATGTAACACTTAGTATGTCATAGTAACTATCTTAGACTGTGAACCTTTCTATTGTCTTTTCTTAGTCGTTTGGGGGGGGGGGGCTGTGGGCTATATTAATCATATATTCCATAACCTACATATGTTGAAGCATGTGGAAATGTTTGGTAATTACATATGTAAAGCAACTTCACACCTCTGAAAGGACAAAGGCTCTCAACCGCCAAGTGAAGAACAAAGACGTTCCCAGACACTGCGGTGGAGACCGGAGGAGCTACCCTCACCCCCTGGGCGAGGAGAGGAAATACCAAGACAATGGAGGGATTAAGATAATGAGGGATGTCAGCCTTTGTTATGCATGTCTTTTGTTATGTGCAAGTATAAAGTCAGTGAGCCGGAGATATTCGGTCTCTTTTCCTTCTGCTACCTCTGCACTAGAATGAGACTTGTTAGGAGAGCTGATAAATAAACTTTGGCTTCTATATTGTATATATTTATTATATCAAATCGCCTCATCATTTCAAGCTCTTCTACACCAGGATTACAACAGCACAGGGATAGCAACACTCAGAGCAATAATCAGAAGGCAAGAGAAAAACAAGAGCAGCGAGTATACATATATATATACAGTATATCCTTAACAGAAACACGGTGAAAAGTAGCTAAACTATTGAGATGTTGTCTGAGTGACACGTGGTTGGTGGGACTACTTTTTCTTCCGCCTGGGTAAATGCGTCATGCGCTTTTTTAGATTTAAAAGACATATTAGGTGTAGTCGCAAAAAATATCGGTATCAGTATCGCCGATACCAACCTGAATTTTACTCAGTATCGGATCGGAAAGGAAATCAGTGCTATGAGATGACTGTTGTTGTGAAATGGCGCTATATAAATAAAGTTGAATTGAATTGAATTGAATTGGTATCGAACATCACTACTGTTCTATTGTTCCAAATACATGGTCACAGGATGCCATTTTGTATCCGTGGTGACAACCCGGAAGTGATTGGCAGCCATCTTAGCATTGATCATGTGTTTGTAGTCCGATGCTGACCCCCTTGTAGTTCTCTGACTAAATGCATGCAAAAGTAAAACACAACGTCGGTGAACGTTCATATTTAATTGTATAATAATTGTTTTAAGGCCTTTAAGACACGATCTGTGTGTTCCAGATGTGTTCTTGCTAAGTGGGACCTTCGGTCGCGGTAACCTGACAAAGCTTAACACTCTTAGCTTAGCTTAGCCTCTGTTAGCCCGAACGTAAACGACTTCTGCTAACAAAAATTAACTTACCCACAACTGTTAGTTTATGGTGAAAAGCCACTAATTTTATTATGGTTGAAGCACCGTTTATTTAAAGACAATGTCAAACTCTTCTGGTGAAATTTCAAATGCTCTGTTTTGCTCCAGAGCCGATCGCTTGATTAAAAGCTAAATCGCTAAGAAGCTTAGCATAACTAGCTTAGCATTGCTAGCCACATAGACACGCCGCCTCTTCTCTTCTTGCACTTTGCCTCCCTCTGGTGGTTGCCTGTCGTAACTGCAACCCCTTTACAAAACATTCTCTTTTCATTGCATGAAGTAGACAATTGTTTATTGTTTAAGTGGTTTCAAAACAAATCACCTAATTAAGAATAAACAACATTTAAAAGCTTATGCAAACTTCACGCCACAGTTAATATAGACAACCAGATTGGCTTAAAGTTAGACTCAGTGGTGGAAACTCAAGTCTTACTGTAAATTTATGCCATTTTAAGTCTTTTCCAACACAAACCTTGCCCTTTTCCAAATGTTTAAACACCTTTTGTGCCTTTAACCTCAAAGAGAAGTGTATTCATCCTGGTTTAAACATCAACCTTCAGCCATGTGTGTTCGAATCCTGAAAGCTCTCATTCCTATCAGCATTGCAGCTTCTATTTTTTCCCACAGGTAATCAATCTACACTTAAAGATTTGAATTAAAAGCACCACAATTTATTCAACAAATAATCATTAAAGTAGTTAAATTACCTGTGTACCCTCCTGAAAGGTTAGCTCCTCCCAGCCTCCTTTCCTTGTTTCAAATAAAGCAAAAATAATTAACACTAAAACCCAATACTGTAAAACATTTTGCTTTCTTGTATTTTCAGGTCCATCCATCCATCCATCCATCCATCCATCTTCTACTGCTTTTACGGCGGTCCGGGTTGCGGAGGCAGCAGTTCAAGCAGAGAAGCCCAGACTTCCCTCTCCCCAGCCACCTGCTCCAGCTCTCCAGAGAGGATACCAAGGCGTTCCCAGACCAGCTGGGAGACATAGTCTGTCCACCAGGTCCTGGTTCTGCCCTGGGGTCTCCTCCCAGTGGGACATGCCCAAAACACCTCAAGTGGGAGGCATCCAGGAGGCATCCTAATCAGATGCCCATACCACCTCAACTGGCTCCTTTCAATGTGGAGGAGCAGCGGTTCTACTCTGAGCCTCTCCCGGATGACTGAGCTCCTCACCCTATCGCTGAGGGTGAGTCCAGCAATCCTACGGAGAAAGCTCATTTCAGCCACTTCTATTCACGATCTTGTCCTTTCGGTCATTACCCAAAGCTCGTGACCATAGGTGAGAGTAGGAACGTACATAGATTGACTAGGTAAATCGACAGCTTTGCCTTAGAACTAAGCTCCCTCTTCACCACAACAGACCGGTACAACGTCCGCATCACTGCAGACGCTGCTCCGATCCGTCTGTCAATCTCTTGCTCCATTTTCCCCTCACTCGTGAAAAAAAACCCAAGATACTTAAACTCCTCCACTTGGGGCAGGAGCCTGTCCCCACCCCGGATAGGACAATCCACCTTTTTCCGGCTGAGGACCATGGACTCGGACTTGGAGGTGCTGAATCTCATCCCAGCCCCTTCACACTCAGCAGCAAACCGTTCCAGCAAGAGCTGTAGGTCATTGCTGGATGAAGCCAACAGGACAACATAATCTGCAAACAACAGAGATGAGATCCTGTGGTCACCAAGCATGACACCCTCCATTCCCTGGCTGCGCCTAGAAATCCTGTCCATAAAAATTATGAACAGGATCGGTGACAAAGGGCAGCCCTGACGGAGTCCCAACTCTCACTGGGAATGAGTCCGACCGAGTGTTGGCAATACGAACCAAACTCTCACAACGGTTGTACAGAGACCGAATAGCTCGTAACAACAAGCCCGATACCCCATACTCCCAAAGCACCCTCCATAAAAAAAACATGAGGGACACAGTCAAATGCCTTCTCCAAGTCCACAAAACACATGCAAACTGGTTGGGCAAACTCCCACGAACCCTCAAGAATTCTCGAGAGGGTAAAGAGCTGGTCCGATGTGCCACGGGCTGGACAAAAACCACATTGCTCCTCCTGAATCCGAGGTTCGACCAATGGCCGGACTCTCCTCTCCAGTACCTTGGCATAGACCTTCCCAGGGAGGCTGAGGAGTGCGATCCCCCTAAAGTTGGAGCACACCCTCCGGTCCCCTTTTTTGAAGAGAGGAACCACCACCCCAGTTTGCCATGCCAAAGGCACTGCCCCCGACCTCCACGCAATGTTGCAGAGGCATGTCAACCATGACAGCCCAACAACATCCGGGGCCTTGAGGTACTCAGGGTGAATCTCGTCCACCCCCGGGGCCCGGCCACCAAGGAGATTTTTAACCACCTTGCTGACCTCAGCCCCTATGATAGGCGAGTCATCCCCCTCGTCCACAAACCCTGCTTCCTTTGTGGAAGGCGTATCAGTGGGATTGAGGAGATCCTCGAAGTATTCCTTCCACCGCCCAACGATATCCCCAGTCTAAGTCAAAAGTGCCCCATTCACACCATACACAGTGTGGACAGGGAGCTGCTTTCCCCTCCTGAGCCGCCGGACAGTTTGCTAGAATCTCTTCGAGGCCGACCGAAAGTCTTGTTCCATGGCCTCACCGAACTCCTCCCATACCCAGGTTTTTGCTTCAGCAACCACCCGAGCTGCACTTTGCTTGGCCTGCCGGTACACCTCAGCTGCTTTGGGAGTCCCACAAGCCAACCAAGCTTGATAGGACTCCTTCTTCAGCTTAATGGCCACCCTCACCACTGGTGTCCACCACTTGGTTCGGGGGTTGCTACCACGAGATGCACCGACCACCTTGCAGCCGCAGCTCTGGGCTGCCGCTTCAACAACAGAGGTGGAGAACATGGCTCATTCAGACTCCATGTCTCCAGACTCCCTCGGAATGTGGTTGAAGTTCTTCCGGAGGTGGGAGTTGAAGATCTCCTGGACAGGGGCCTCAGCCAGACATTCCCAGCACACCCTCACTATATGTTTGGGTCTACCAGGTCTGAATGACTTCCTCCCCTTCCATCGGATCCTAACTCACCACCAGGTGGTGATCAGTTGATAGCTCTGCACCTCTCTTTACCCGAGTGTCCAAGACATACGGTCGCAGGTCTGATGACACGATAACAAAATCAATCATCGACCTGCGACCTAGGGTGTCCTGGTGCCAGGTGCACATATGGATGCCCTTATGCTTGAACATTGTGTTTGTTATGGACAAACTGTGGTTAGCACAGAAGTCCAATAACTGAACACCACTCGGGTTCAGATCGGGCAAACCGTTCCTCCCAATCACCCCCCTCCAGGTTTCACTGTCGTTGCCCACATGCGAATTGAAGTCCCCCAGTAGGACAATGGAGTCTCCAAGAGGAGCACCCTCCAGCACCCCAGTCACAGACTCCAAAAAGGGTGGGTACTCTGGAACATCATTTGGTGCATAGGCACAAATGATGGTAAGGACCCGTTTCCCAACCCAAAGGCGCAGGGAAGCAACCCTTTCATCCACCGGGGAAAACTCCAATATAGAGGCAGCAAGGTGGGGGGATACAAGAATACCCACCCCTGCTCATCGCCTCTCGCCCCGGGCAACTCCAGAAAAGGCCAAGCTCCAGCCCCTCTCCAGGAAACTGGTTCTGGAACCAAATTTAGAGCAAAAATATAATCAACGCTAGAACCACTTAGTGTAAAATTATACTTTTCATTTCCCTTTTGTTTCCTGTTTCATCCCACAGAAAAGGAAACAAGTTAACTAGTTGTGTACTTCCTTCCAGGATTTAAGACTAACAATCACAGGTAAAAAATAAATACATAAATAAATAAAGGGCGGTGCGGTGGCGCAGTGGTTAGCACTGTGGCAGCACAGCAACTCACCCTTGGCCATGGGATCCCTGGTTCGATCCCAGCCCCTGACCAACAGTGATCTGTCTGGAGTTTGCATGTTCTCCCCGTGTCTGCGTGGGTTTACTCCGGGAGTTCTCCGGTTTCCTCCCACAGGCCAAAAACATGCAGGTTAGGTTAATTGGAGACTCTAAAAGTGGCCCCAGGTGTGAATGTGTGTGTGAATGGTAAAGGGATAGCGCCGTACCAGGGCTGCTTCATCCATCCAGGTTGATGCCCTCAATTTCCCCCCTGGGGATCATAAAGTATACAAAATAAAAATAAATAAATAAATCTAATGCTCTATAAATAAGAAATTTATAGACAGCAATTAAACACACCAGTCTTGTGTTTACCTTCCAAAACCTTTATTAAGCACATCACCCCTGTGTTTACCCTTAGAAATTTTTAGTTTAGGTACACACCACAGTGTACAAACACTATTGATTTCTCCCAAATTTTCAAACACCTGAAATTCAGCAAACTAAGCTAACCGCTAAAGTAATCCAGCCTAAAAGTAACTTTACCAGATAAATAAAATCCTTTGGGTTTTTGTTTCTGTTGTTACTCCTGTCTTCTTTAGCTTGATAACCAAGGTCATGGTTCAGCCTTGACATTTCACCAATCTACAAAGCTATTTATTAAAACTCAGTTTAATACATAGCTTTAAGAACCCTTTCAGATTGCAGGAAGAACTTCCTCAGTGTTTAAACCAGCACTAACAGTAAAGGTTAGTCTCCTAACAAATAGGCTGTACCTAAGTGAATAAAACAGTTCCTTGGCAGTCAATGTAACAACCTCACAATGAATGACTCATGACTTCCCAGTCAAGTCCTTTGAATTCACTGAAGTGGATTACCAGGGCTCAGTAAAGGAGCTGGCAGAAAAACTAGCGCCTGCATTTATGGACCAGGTCCAAAACAAGCTCCCGAAGGACAAAATTATTCCAGAGACCATAACGAGTTCTGCACTGGCATTAGCATCCAGACTAAACTTAGCACAAGACCTGCTATCAAAGTCTGCCCACTATAAATCTCCAATTGCCTCTTTAAAAGAGCAAGTCCAGCCTCTAACTATCCAGCTTGACTATGTACATGCAGAACATGAAGCTACCCGTAGTGAACGCGACAATGCACTAGGTGACTTAAAAGAGGTTAGGGCACAAGCCACTGAAGCATCTGCGGACTTTAAAGAGCTAAAAACCTTCCACGCTGCACTCTGACAAGCAAAACACGAGCTTGAAAAAGAACTCGAAGACTGCCAGCAGAAATTGCAAGGAGCCGAAGGTCAACTGGATGACCTTAAAGGTGAGTATTATCACACCAAGCAGCACCTGCAGGAGGCACTCCAAAGTCTGCTTGAACTAAAGGATGAAGTCACTGAGTGCCACAAACACCTTGAAGCCAAACAACGACAGCTTCAAGAAATGTAGGACTCCTTAACCTCCACTGGGGGGGGGGGGGGGGGCACAAGTGGCACCGTGACCTGCCGAGGGACTGGTGACCCCACAATAGGAGGTGACAGACTCACTGTCACTTGCTCCCCCGAGTTGCCAACAAGACCACTACAAGTTGACCTGTTCCCATGAATGACAGGCACCATGTGCTCCATCATATCTTGACCTCGATAGGTTAGCGCGCAGCATCACGCGGTTCAAACTTACTCCCGGCAAAGCACATGATACCCAAGTTTACCTCCGCGACATTGACTTCAGCCTGCAAAGATTCCCCTCAGCCACAGCTGAGGACAGCATTTATCTGATTAGGCCAATGTCATCAAGAGAAGTAGCACAGTTTCTCGACTGACAGCCAGCAGGAACTCAAAGTAATGACACTCTCCTCCCCAAAGCACTGGAATGCAAATTTTCGGATGACCATCTGCAATTCGGGCTCACTGCGTCCTTAGCTGTAAAGCAGAGGCAGTCCAAACCCCCACAAACTTATTACCATAGGTTCCTTCGAGCCTACTTTGGGTCCAGAATTGATCCAGCCATGGAAGAAGATTTGAACTTCAAAAGGTTGTTCATTCAAAATCTTCACCCTGGCACCAGCAACCATCTCGGAGTGATGGGCAATCCAAGAACGTCTTCCATCCAGCACTTGCGTGAACTTGCTTCTCTGGCTTTCCAGAAGGAAAAGCAGGCACAAAACAAACACACAAAGACTCCCACAGCATTAGCTGTGGATGTTGCTCTCCCATCTCTTGAATTGGAAGGGGCCCCTGGCTCCACCATCTACATCCCATGTCCAGGGAAATCCTAACTCTTTCATCCGACAACCTTGTCAAAGTCAAAGCCAGACTAAGTTCTCTGATTCACAATAAAGACTTCCCTGGCCAAAATTCAACTACCGTTGAAGGAACGTCCATCCAGACAGGTCCACCTACCCTGCACCAAGGATCAGGGATGGGAGATACCAACCATGGAACACACACCACCATGGTAGGGGGTCTCTACCATCATTCCACCATGATCACTCAGCAGCAGAGGCTAGACCCTCATATGTTCAATCCAATCTCACAGCTAGGGACAAGAAGGAAACTTCTGCTCTCAGCCAAGGAGAGATTGACGATATCAGGCACCTACTCACTGAAATCCTGGACAAGGACGAGACAGCTGACATCCTGGCCATAACAGCAGTGACTCCTCTGCCTGAAGGGGACCACAAAACCCAAAGGGGCACCCCAACCATGGCCTCAGTCACTACACCTGACCAGCGGCCCCAGTCTAATCAAGACTCTCATGTTTGTGCCACAAATTCAGATCCAAGAACTCTGAAACAAGGCCAAACCACTTCCAAAGCATGCCAAGTGCAAAGCTCACAGCATTGCACCGTGCCTGCCAACTCTAAAAACCTTCCTGTTCAAGTACACTTCTAGACCAAACAAAAACTTGACCTTTCCCTGGTTTCCTTTAAACCTGCCCCTCAATTTCCCAGTCTAGACTTGACCTAGAGAGCTACACTACGTTCAAGCACTGGCTCCTAAACTATCATCCTTACAGTGCACAACCCAACCACTGAAGCCATAGTCATGCCCAAAAACATGCTTCTCAGCTGGCTTATTAGCTCAGACATTCACAACTCTGAGCTGATCACTCTTGGACTCGGGAGGGCCCCACTTCCTTTGTGGGCTGACACACCTGAACCCCAAGCCATGCATGCTAAGCCTTCTCAGGCAACCGCGCTCATGTCAATCCTTGACCAAGGGTTAAGGGGACTAACTTACCAGACTGTTTCTGCCTGAAAAACCTCCCACGAAAGACGCCAAGGGGGGACAAGGTCAAAGCGTGCCAAGGTCAATCAGACCCCACTCACTCCTGGGTCCCCCATTAGCAAAACAAGTGACAAAATCCTCCATTGGACTTGCTGAGGACAACGCTGTCACAGTACACCCGCAAATAGGATAAGATTAGACTCTGCGGGTCCTTGGAAATTAATCTAATGAGCTAACAGCTTTAGGTGAATTTGGCTGCATTTTCAAAATAAGTCAGTTGCTAACACCCACAAACTGCAAAGAAACTCCCAACTCAAAATAAGTTTTTCTATCTGACGTGAATAACTATTTTAGATTAACCTGATAAACCAACAATCAGCTTCTCATTTTAAAATAATCCAGGCAGAAATCTAAACCTTAAAACTCCATCAACATAGGTAACTAGCCTTGAGATAATTACCTTAAAATTTTCCCACAAAGCTAGTAGGACACCAACAATAAATCTTCCTTAAATAGAGCCACTTAAACAGAGTCATTTCCACCACTGAGAAGAACTTTGATCTACTACCCAAAGCACTTTGTAAGCGAGAGAAGATCGCAAGCTTCTAACACCCCCATTCCTTGCCACCTCGCGAGGATGATGACACTCCCATTCTGCGGTCTAACACTCTCCACTTACTAACCTCTCTGTCCTGCTCTGACTCTGACATCTGTGTAGCCAAAGCCGGTTTAAGCCAAACTGATCCAAATTTGCCCTCACATAGGCTGGACTACACCAACACCATGTAGGCTAAGCACCTACCTTAAGTATATGAGTTTTACTCTGCATTTTTGTTTTTGTGTGTGTTCTTTAACAGGTTAACATTCTTTTTTTTTCCTTTTTCCCTTTTTATTCCTCACTTGCAGCCAACTAAAAGTTGTGCTACTTTGCTTGATTCATAGTTACTGTAGCCATAATCAAAGTTTTCGTTAGGATTAGATTTTTTTTTTGCTCAGTGTCTTGGACATGAGAACCAATGTCAAAGTAGCTAGTTAAACTGCCTTTTACCTCAACCAGCTTCCAAGTGGGTTCCAAGGCTGCCACGAATGTCGTCTTGGAACCCGGGTGGGGGGGGGGGCGTGGAGGACTGTACAAACCCCATCTCATGATAATGCTACAGACCTGCGGTGTGACCGTAGCCTAATTCAGACACCACCATCTCTCACAGCAGCTGTTACTAAACCTCTGGAGCGGATTGCTAAGTACTGTGGTCATTCTGCTCTTGTGTTTGTGTTTCACCACCTGGAAAACAAAACGAGGGGTCCACCTGTTCAGTCCACAAACCTGGCATGAAATGAGACGGTTGAGGAGGTTGCACTGGAACTGAGCTTTAATGAGAACTTTGTACAATAAAGGTTATACTGCAGTGTGTGGAGTCATCCAGGCAAGAGAGCCCCTAAAGGTGGATGCTCCCTATTGTAGGGCGGTGTGATGACGCAACCGGAAGGCAGCATCATCACACCTCACTTCACAATAAAATCCCGATCCTACATTCTCCCCCCGTTTACAAAATAAAAAACACTTCTAGTCAAAACCCTCCCAAATTTGGCACACAAGAACCCCCAATAAACACGTTAAAATAATAAGACTAATAAACACACCAAACTAAAACTACTAACTAACTAACTAACCTGCACTTATATAGCGCTTTTCTAGTCACAAAGACCACTCAAAGCGCTTTCATTAATACTAACCCTCTATTCTAAGGGCCTATAGGAAACAGATATCTAGGGACAATTTAGAACAGCCAATTAACCTAACATGCATGTCTTTGGCATGTGGGAGGAAACCAGAGAAATCCCGGAGAAAACCCACGCAACACAGGGAGAACATGCAAACTCCACACAGATCACTGTTGGTCGGGGGCTGGGATCGAACCCACGATCCCACGATCCCCACAATCCCCCGGCCAAGGGTAAACTGTGCTGCCGCAGTGCTAACCACTGCGCCACCGTGCAGCCAACGTTTAAAACAGTAAACATAAAATCATAAAGAACTTCAAACAACACAACAACCTAAAACTAGGGCCTGTGGGTGGACTAACACATGACCCAGCATGGCTAAGTGTTGTATTCTGCCACTTTTACTGGAACAGCCGTGCTCCTAACTAAACAGTCCTGAACTTTTTTCTTACAGTCTCCCATGGTAAGGTTGGGTCGTCCGGGAGAAACAGTTCTGCCTGAGGAGTTTTGAGGCAGCCCCATGTTGGCCTCCTCCCCCAGAGCATTGAAGCGGGCTCGTAGCAGCCGCCTCCCTGGAGCAGTTGGATCCCTGGGGCAAATCTTCATGATGATGGGGCCCAGGTCCCACACTGCGGCAGCCGACTCCTGTGAAGCCCCACCGCCTGGACAGACACGAATCAGTCTGTTCGCATGCCAAACCGAACTGTCCGTCATCCAAGAGCATGTTGTTCTAAGCCTCACCACGATCCTTAGCAGCACCCACCGTCTTGCTGGCTGCAGCCCGGTCATTCATTGTCCCAGTCTCCCGCCTGTGCAAACCCAAACCCAGTCCATGATGTGGAGCGGCGCCTTATTTGTTTTAATGCATTGTTGTGCTCCCGGTGGCTCAGTGCGCTCATATGGCTTGGGAGCTCTCCCGTGCTGTGGTGGTTCCGTTGTCATGATGTTCGCAGCAGACCCTTCACCCATTGTCTCTGTCATTGGCTGTGGCTCATCATGGGTACGGAAGGTGTCTGGCGTCTCTCTGGTGTCACTCATTGAAGTGGACTCTTCACCCATCAGCTCGGTCATAACCTCCATAGTTTGCCGAGTAAGGATACAGAAGCAGTCCGGCTCCCCTTTCCGCAATCCGAAGCGCCCCGTTGTGCCACATCACGCATTGTGTCTGTGCCCGGCCTCTGCCACTGTGCTTCGGGAGTCTCAGCATGCTTGTGCTCGCACTCCTCTGCCGTGTTCACTGTGCTAGCTAAAGCCGTCCGTCCGGGTAACCTCTGTGTTTGGTGCCCATTTAGCTCATTCATGTCCAGGCAGCTGAAACTGTCCCCTGACGTTACAAAATCAATTACCTTTCATCGAGTCCACCGGACTGGACACAAAAATCCTCAAAATAAATGTCCCAGACCTATTGTTGCCAAATTTGAACATTTCAAGGAAAAAATTCTGGTACAGAGGCAGGCCAGGAAGCTTAAAAACACCAGTTATGGTCTAAATGATCAATTTCCACAGGAAATCATGGAAAGGAGAAGGAAGCTTTTCCCCATTAGGAAGCAAATAAATCCAAGAAGGTAAATGAGCTATTGTCTCTGTGGACAGATTGTTTATAGATGACAAGCTGTTTATGGATGAAACCATAACCCCCTGATTATTCTAGAGCCTCTTTGTTTCCTTAGTTACATGTGGAAAAAGAGTGTGATTGTGCACAGGTCTCTTATTTGATCTTGGTTTAATTTGTTAACTTCTGTCTAATGTTGTTTTTTTTTTTTTTCTTTTTTGTTGAGGTTGTATGTTTGTTTGTTTGTTGTAGCTAATTTTGTTGATGTCGTTAGGTTGTTGTTGTTGTATGTTATCTGCATCTTCTCACCAATCACTAACCTTTATGTCTATTCTCTCAGATACATTTGGTTTGTAGGAAAGAACCTTAAGTACATGCACCCTACTCACCCTTGCAAATGCAAGCAAATGGGACACAGACATCACGCGCACACACCCAAGCACACATACATAGGTATATATTTTACACACAACACACATGCCCATGCAGCCACACAGCATGCACAGGACAGTAATGTACACACACCCACACATACATACACTACGGACAAATAAACACACAGGTACATTTAGTTAGCCTTTAGCACAAAACCAGTTAGTGATATCATATCCACATTAAAGTTTGTCACGTGGAACATACATGGAATTGGTACCAGGGAGAAGAGGCTAAAAGTTTTTAATCAACTGAAGGATCTACAGACAGACTTTGTCTTATTACAGGAAACATATGTTTCTAAGTCGTCTGTAGATGCGCTCACCTCCCCGGAATTCCCCCACATGTACTCAGCCTGCTTAAATTCCAAACAAAGGGAGGTAGCTATATTTGTAAACAGAAGAATACTCGTTGTTGTGAAAAATACCATAGCAGATCCAGAAGGTAGATTTATAATATTAAAAATCTCAGTTCAAAATTTGGATCTATGTATTGCAACCGTTTATGGCCCAAATGTTGATGACCCACCCTATTTTCACACTTTCTTCACTTCTCTTTCTGAGCACTTGGACACTACACTCATAATTTTTATTTATTTATGTATTTTTTTTTGTTCTATTTTGTGTGCTTTATTGATCCCCAGAGGAGAAATTCAGGGCATCCACCTGGGTGGATGAAGTAGCCACAGAACTATCGCTTCACCATCCACACACACATTCACACTTAGGGCCACTTTAGAGTCTCCAATGAACCTAACCAGCATGTTTTTGGCCTGTGGGAGAAAACCGGAGAAATCCTGGAGTAAACCCATGCAGACAAGGAGAGAACATGCAAATTCCACACAAATCACCGTTGGTAAGGGGTCTGTGCTGCCACAGTGCTAACCACTGTGCCACCGTACTGCCCGTAATAGGAGACTTCAACCTGGTATTAAACCATGCAATTGACAGGCTCAGTACATCTGGGAATTATTGAAAATGGCAGTCTACTGACATTCTCAAACAGTACATGAATGATTTTGGTCTTTGTGATGAATGGTGCTCTCTTCACCCAGCTCTTAAGGAATACAGTTTATTTCTTCAGTTCATAGTTCATATTCCCATTTAGACTTCTTCTTAGCCAGTAACTAGTAATTTTGAGGGACATCACAGACACTGAAATTTGTTTAAATCAAGCTATCAACGATCACCACCCTATATCTTTTACACTAGTAAATAGGAAAATTATGAGGAAAACTATGAACTGGAAATTTAATACATCACTACTAAAATATAAAGACTTTATTAATTACTTTAATAAAGAGTGGGAATCATATCTGGAATATAATGGTGTGCCAGGAATATTGCCGTGTGTTCTCTGGGATGTGGCAAAAACGGTCATGCGAGGTAAAATATTTTAATGCACCTCTTCTTGTCATAAACTTCCCCATCCACTTCTCACAGCGCACGGAGGAAGAGAAGGAAGAAGGAGGATTTAAATGTGGGGTTCACCAAACACACATTTATTGAACACAGATTAACTAACTGTACAAAATGGCTAGGCAGCTCGGGTTACTGAGAGTCCTCCAAGAAGCTCGGCAGAACGGGGAGAAAGCGCATAGTGCTGCAAAAGGAAACGCTATCAGCGTAGTGGCACAACCACAAACAGAAACGCTAAGGTTACTCACAGTGCCACAGCAGTCCACATCCTCCCAGTCTCACAGTGAGCACAAACCTTCAGTGACAAGATGGTCACACGACAGAGAACGACCATGTGACTCGTGCAATGATCCAGCGGTTTTTGACTAGCAAAGAGCTGCTTAAGTACAAACACCGCTGGCCTAACAAATAGGGAACACCTGGGCAAGGTGCAGGAAAGATAATTACCGGAGCACACAGCTGACTGTCAGAGAGAGGGGGGCGTGGTCGGACCAGCGAATGTTAGACAGCAACCACCAGAAAGTGGGTCAAACAGCTGCCTAACGATCGCCAGCCAGAGCAGCGGCCAAGCATAGAAATAACGACACACCAGACAGAAATCAAAACACAACATAAGACCAAGAACGATCAGAACTGACCCCGCAGGAGAACACAGGCTCGGTTCATGACACTTCTGGTGCCCGAACTACAGGAGGTACTTAAGCACATCACATACAACAAAGCTCAGGGACCAAATGGTTTTCCAGGAGAATTTTATAAAGAATTCTGGCCTGTGATGGCACCTACTTCCTTTAAAATGGTGAACCAAATTAAAGAAGATAATGTAATCCCTCCAAATATGAAGTTGGCTAGCATTATCCTGCTTCTTAAACCTGAAAAAGAACCTATGCTTCCATCCAGCTACAGTCCCATCTCACTCATGAATGCCGATCTTAAAATAATTTGCAAAGTTCTTGCCAGAAGGCTGGAAAGGATAATTCTGTTTATTATACACCCAGATCAAACAGGTTTCATCAAGGGTAAGCACTCGGCTAATAATACACGCAGACTATCAAATTTAATAGACTACTGCAAGATTAATAAAGTAGAAACCACAATTTTATCTCTGGATGCAGAGAAAGCCTTTGACCATGTTAAGTGGAAATTTCTTTTTATGGTGTTAACCTTTTAACTGGCCACATATCATGGACAGGTCGCATGCCCCCAGTGGCACAGTGCAGAAACTGCGCCTGTCACCTCACTCTGACATCTCCAGCTGTACTGGCGATTTGTACTGATCTGTCAGTTCAGAAGGTGGCAGGCATGCGTTGGAGGACTCATGGATGACACATAATACACCCAAGAAATGCTTATTTCCTTTTCCTGTTTTTCTTCTCTGAGCTCACAAGACCAATATGGCCACAATGGATCGTCTTACCCCATCACATAAACTGCTTTGTACATGGAAAATAGTCGCGGGATACAAGCAAAATTTACGTGGGATAATCATAAGACTTTGTAGATGTGGTAGAGATCGTAAATGACAAACAGAACGCAAAATAACGACCACAATCAACAAAAGCGCAGTGACCACTCTGGCCAGCCAGCCCAACTTTGTCAACAGTAAGTGACAAATTTCTTTGTTTCTTTACAAAGACTGATATTGTGGTTCATATACTTTGAAGATAAAATAACAAAATGCCCCGTAAATAAAACAGTGTCAAAAAGCTGAACCATTCTTTGTGTAAATATGTCCAAAGTTCACTTTTATTGATTGAGTTATGTAATTTATATAGCTGCCGCAACATTATGCAAATTAGATGCACAAATGTATTCCTATCTGAAACTTTGGATCATATTCTACATGTTTCTAATTGACAGTAATCCATTATCTCTCGCAACTTTCAAGTTATAGCCTTGGAAATCTGAACTATTTTATTGACAAAAAATCTTTACCCCTCTTGACCACTAGGGATTATGTCGCCATACGGCGACTGGGACAGTTAGAGAGTTTGGGTTTGGTTCATCTTTTATAAACTGGATTAAAATACTATATAGCTTTCCAACTGCATCTGTCCGAACAAACAATCAAACTTCTCAAAGCTTTAATCTCCAGAGAGGTACTAGGCAGGGTTTTCCACTCTCTCCCTCACATTTTACCATCTTTATCAAACCATTAGCATCAGCCATACAACAAAATGTTGGTATGAGATATCCAAACTGGAGAAAAAGAACACAAGATAAGTCTTTATGCTGAAGATGTATTGATTTTCCTTGAAAACTCACAAAGATTTCTTCTTCAGACTGTGGCGCTCATTGATAAATTTCCATCATTATCAGACTACTATATTAACTGGGGTAAATCAACAGTCTTACCTATAAATTGTAATTTTTCAAATACTATATCCACTATTCCAATACAATCAGGTAATACTGAATATTTAGAAATAGATATTTCTCCCAGGTTCTCAGAGTTATTGTGACTAAATCACATTCCCCTTTTAAAAACAATACAAGACGACCTTACGCGTTGGAGGACATTACCTATCATCATCATCATCATCATCACTCTATCACTCTTCATCATCACTCTATAAAAGCAAGAAATCTCTGTGTGTCTGTCTGTCTGTGTGTGTGTCACGCTTCATAGGACATCATAGGACAGTCTATGACTCCGCCTGAACATCATAGGACGGCCTATGATCTCAGGCATCATAGGACACAAATGTGTCTTTATGATGTCACATAGACCATATGTCTTTTGATGTCACATAGATCAATGTGTCTGTGTCATGTGTCTTTGGATGCATGATCTCAGGCATCATAGGACACAAATGTGTCTTCTGATCTCTGCCTGAACATCATAGGACTTCCTATGATCTCAGGCATCAGAGGACACATACGTAGATGTGTCTTTGAAACCACAGAGATCATAGGACAATTTGTCTTTATTATATCACACAGATTTGTCTTGTCGGCAAATGTGTCTTTATGATGTCACAAAGACCACAGAGATCATAGGAAGATTTGTCTTTATGATGTCACACATAGATTTTTCTATGTGTCTATGTGCATAGGACATGTGTCTTTATGATGTCATATGATCACTGCCTGAACATCATAGGATGTCCTATACCATGTGTCTATGATTTTCATGATCCTGTCCATGAACTGGAATTATGACGCACCTATCCCTCAACCAGTGGTCTCAATGAAGAAGAAGAAGAAGACCCACCAGATGGAGAGCAATAGAATGATGACAACTGCTGCACATCAGAAAAGATGCCATAAAGATGAAACACCTGAGGTTCCAGCAGTACATCGCACCCGTCTGAGACAGGACGACACCCTTCACCAGCATAGGGTACAACAGACTTTAAAGCACGTTTCTGGACATCATAGGATGGCCTTTGATCTCTGCCTCATCATCATAGTGCATCCTATGAACTCAGGCGTCATTAGACGACTCGCCATGCCTACATGTCGGCAAATGTGCAACATCATAGGACGACTAGCCATGCCTACATGACAGCAAATGTGTAATGCCAGTCTACACTACAAATGTGTAAAATGCCAAGCAAAGCGCTGATTTTCTCCGGGTGGTCCAATGTTTTGGTTTCTACGGGCATGCACGGGCCTTCCTGAACAGGGTCGAAAGTCACTTTTTCAGGATCGTGCCCATGAACTGAAATTACGACACACCTATCCCTCAACCAGTGGTCTGAACAAAGAAGAAGACCCACCAGATGGAGAGCAATGGAATGAGGAGAACTGCTGCATGTCAGAAAAGATGCTGTGAACATGAAACACCTCAGGTTCCACCAGTACGCCACAGGCATGACTGTGAACAACACAGCCATCTTCTTCTTTGCTTCTTCTTCTTCTTTTAGAATTGATTGGCGGATGGCAACCAGCTTACAGGTGCATTACCGCCACTGACTTGATTATCACTCTATGGCTTTGTATAAGGAGTTCTTCTTCTCTCGGTTACTGGCGGATAGCAAACAACTGAAAGGTGCATACCACCACCTACTGTACAAGAGTGTGTAACTAACATTATGTCATCTGAGCCGGACCCCTAAATTCTATGACTTAATCCTGTGTTATTTAAAAAAGAGAAAAGAGCCCTTCTTGTGATTCTTATTGCCTCTCCATCTCCATCTGTTCCCAGAATCCCAGTTAAATCCCATTCCCTACCGGCCTCTCAAACTTCATTTTCCATTATCTGTCTTTCATTTCCATATTTGTGACAGTGTAATAAGATGTGCTCGACGTTTTCTTTTACTCCACATTCTCTACATTTGTCACTTTCACTTTTTCCCATGGTGAATAATGTGCCGTTTAAACATGTGTGATCCAGTCTGAATCTTGCTATAATGATGTCTTCCCTCCTATTGGTTGTTATGAAATTATTGCAATAGATTTTTGTATTTTGTAATATGATCTACCTTTATGATCTTCATCCCATCTTTTTTGCCATAGCTCAGTTCCTTTTTTCATGATTACTGCTTTCCCTTCACCTTTTCCAAGAGCACAGGAGGAGACCCTTCAGTGGTCTGAACGAAGAAGAAGATCCACCAGATGATATCTATATGACGGCACATAGACAGAGCACACTACTCCCTACAAGACATATACTGTATATATAGACAGTGACAGGCAGGAGAAGAAGTAACAAGCAGGGGCAAATATGCCCCAGATGGCAGGGCATATTTTGTGTGATTTTTATGTTTTGCTGCATACAAAAGCCGTCACATGTGATTGCCACTTAGTGCTGTGTTGCTATACCAACTGTCCTGTAACTGGCAAGAATCCTGTTCCAATGCATCCCCTCTATGGGCATGAATGGGTTTCTATGGGCATGCACGGGAATGCACTAGTATCACTAATGGGAAAAGTCGCAACCGTTATAATGATGGTCTTTCCTAAAATCAACAGCTTGTTCTCAGTGATTCCTACCCAACCATCTATTGCCTGGTTTAAGTGTCTAGACTCAAATGTAAGTAAATTTTTATAGAAGGATAAACCATCCCGGATGACTTTAAAAACTCTTCAAAAAGCAAAAGAGTGCAGAGGTTTAGGTTTACCAATTTATTTATTTATTTTTTTTATTACTTCTTAGCCAATAGACTGCAGTTTGTTTCTAAATGGACAAAATCAACCCCACTAGGAAACTCATGGTGAGATGCTGAAGAGGCTCTGTGGGTCGCTAAATATCTCTGACTTACCTTTTATGAGTCCCCGTATAAAATGCCATGACTGTTTTAAAAGAATTGACATCAGCTCCTCTCTGAAAGCCTGGTGGAAACTTAAAACTAACGGGGTCTTCACTTGTCCTTTGCAAACTCACGCCCATTTGGAATAATCCTGATATCCTGCAACAAAAGAGGACTTTAAACTTTCCACAATGGTATGAGAGAGGAATAAAAAACTTAGAGCATCTTATTCGAGGTGGAAATTTTATCCAATTTCAGGAACTAGTGTCACAGTATGACATCAGTGATACAAAGTTTCTTTCATACCAAAAGTTTTAATCAATAATAAAAGCAAGATTCAATCTTAATCAGACAGATTTAGAGGTACCAATTAAGGTGGCAGAGTTTCTAAATCTTCATTCCCCTAAATTAATATCAAAAATACACAGACTATGATCAAAACTGGATGAGTCAGTATCTCTTCCAAAATCAAAATGGGAGACAGACTTATTGATCAATAAGGATTAAAGCTTCTGGACACAAATATGTTTAAACACTTTTAAGATGACTTAAAAACTCTAATTTACAACTCATACAGTACAAAGCTGTACATAGAACTCATTACACAGGACAAAGGATATTCAAAATTGGCCTTAGTTACACAAATATCTGCTCCTACTGCACCAGCAAAGCCCCGGATAGTTATATGCATGCTATGTGGTCCTGTGCACTGGTCCAAAGGTTCTGGCAGAGGACATGTGAAGATCTGTCGGCATGGCTTGCGTATCGTATCCCATCCTCACCCACACTTTGCATATTAGGTGATTTAAGTGAAATAAATATAGAGGCAAGGATGTCACACATGGTTCTCACTTTGCATCGCAAAGAAAACTATACTCAGGAACTGGAAATCAAGAAATAATTTATTCACAAGCCACTATAATAACTTACTATCAGATTAGTCTGGAGAGAACGTCTGCCTTCTCAAATAACCAATTGGCAGAATTCAATTCTCTCTTGTCCCCGCTTATTAACTGTACAACCTGAGGGGTGGTAGGCGGTGGCTCACTCTCCTTGGTGCCTCTGGCGGCTGGCTGCGCCCTGACCACGAGGGGTTTCTGTGACCCACTGGGGCCGGTGTTTCCTCAGACCAGTTGGCTTTGCCTCCCGGGTGGGGCTGGGTCTGGCCCTGGGCCACTGGTGCGGGGCGGGGGACAGCGTTCCATGGTCGGGTGTGCACCGGTGGTGCAGGCCGGCCCCGGCGCATCCTGCACAGTGGGGTCCTCCCCGGGGCCCTGGCGGTGCTCTGGGACTGGTACTTGCATCCTGGAGGGTCGCCCTCCCCGTCCTCTGGGGCCTGCGGGTGTGGGTTTGCGTGTGCGTGTGTGTGTGTGGGGGGGGGTGCGCATGCAGGCGCACATAAGTGAGTGTGAGTGGGTTTGTGTGTGTGTGTGCAGATGCAGATGTGGGTGCGTGCACATGTGTGTGTTGTGTGTGGGCATGTGGGGCTGTGTGTGGGTGAGTGTGTGTGTGTGCACATGAGGGTGGGCGGGTGTGTGTGTGTGGGTGTGGGTGCAGGTCCCTGTGGGTGGAAGTGCGGGGATGGAGGATGTGTGTGGGTGGGGGGACCTCATGTGGTGGTGTGGGTGGGGCGGGCCATTTGGTGGCCTGGGGGTTGGTGATTCGGGGCCTGATCATGCCAGCCACCCTGCCGTTATGTCACCAGGCGGGGCGCTTTGTCGCATTGCCTCTGGTGTGTACGGGTGCTCGGGGGTGGTTGAGGGGGCCGTTGGCATGGGTTGGTGGCCATGTTGCCATTGGTTTGCTCCAGGGTGGCTGTGGCTGTGGCTGCGGGGTGGCCTGCTGTTGTGTTGTGTCTCTGGGGTGGGTGGTTGGTGGGCTTGCAGTGGGCGCTCGGGGTGTCACTTTGTGTGTGGGGCGCCGTATGGGTCCAACCCATTGCCCATAATTGTGATTATTGTTGTGTCTGTTTGTGCGTGCAAGACGAGTGGGAGTGGGAGTGAGTGTGGTTGCTCCATCATAGTTGTGGTGGTGTGAGCACCAGGACGCAACACTGATGGGTCCTGTGCCGCTCGGCCTTGTGGCCCTTGCCTTGGATTGGGATTTGGGGGCAGTGGGTGGCCTCCTGAACCAGTTTGCAAGTTGGTTTCTGGGGGGACAAGCTCCCTTTTGGACTGCCTCCCTCCCAGTCTTAGCCCCCCAGCCCCGATTCTGGGTGGAACATAGATCTTCTTAGATACACTTAGGGTTTTGGGGTGGGGGGGGGTGCTGCACTGTGTCAGTGAAGGGGATACCTCTGCTGCACAGTGGTGCTGCCCTCATCTCAATTTTAATTGCATTATAGACACTGAGAGCTTGGGGGATGGGAGCCACACTTCCCATCACAGTGGCTAGTGGTGCTCCATCCACCATCCCCCTAATTTTAACTGCATTATGGGAATTCATACACCTGCACACAATCACATCATTCAACTCCCCTCTCATACATCTCCCCACCAAATTTTAGTCCAGTTTTTTTCCATAAGAAAGGGCAGGAAAGGTGGTGGTGTGGAGGTAATAGAACAGGCGAGATGCAACGAGCTGGAAGGGTGCAAGGTTTTATTTCCTCCAACATAATGAAACACGCTTTGTAGCTCGGTGAGCTACTGTGCTGCTTAGGCATGTGTAACAAGCTCTTTTATACGTTATACAGACAGACAGAATGCATGGCACATTAGCATTGCTATTGTCATTTAATACCAATCATTAGCATGACATCAGCTGGCACCCGGCCCGGATGTCCTCTCCGAGGATGCATGCATAACAGTCCCAACTGACTGCCCCCTGGGTCTCTCTGTCCGTATGTCAATTGTCCTCCACTTCCTCCAGCCCTGATGAGTGTGAGATAGTGTCCGTCCGCAGTGTGCTGGGTCCCCACACGGCTCCTCCCAGACACTCAGAAGGGGCCCGTGGAGGCTGCAGCAGGGGTTGCCGCTCTGGTAGAACTGTCCTGCTGTAGAGGAGTGTCAGAGGGCATGTCAGTCTGTGGGGGGGACGGGGGAGGGGTGAAAAAGACAGTGTGCTCCACTCCGAGTTCCAGCATGCTGAACGGCCGTGGATCGTGGGTGCACGATGCTAGTGTGCGTCGTGCATAATGGAACAAACCGGCGATCGGCCGGCTTTAGGGAGTGAGGTGCCGGAAGAACAATGTGGAGGAGGAGGGGGAGGTGGATGGGAATAAGTGAGTGTTGGCCTGGGATGTCAAAAGTGTCTGGGCCGCGCAAAAATTGGGTGTGGATCCGCCATGGTGAGGGACTTTCCCGGTAAACCTGGTAGTAATCCGCAGCGGCTGCGAAAAAAAAAAAAAAAATGAAGTCTCTGACTCCTCTTGCAGCTCAAAAAAACTGAAGCTGTGTGAGGGACTTGGCGGTTTGGCTTTAGGTGTGGGAGCTGCCCTAAAGTCATCGGGGAAAGCAATCGGCTAAATTCCCATTGTGCGCCATGGCTAAGAAACCCATACAAAGTCCCGTGTGCAGGCTGCATGTCTGCTTCAGATGCATGAACAGCCCTAAAGGTTCCGAGGATGGCGATCGGCCGTGTTTCTCGGGCATGTGCAGTAGTGGAGGACGATGTATAAGTCTGAGGAGCCGGTTTGTCCCTGGTGCGTGGCGCGCACCTGGCGCAGTGACCACATAGCTGGAAGTTGCGCTGTCCTCGCAATCCTGCAGTGTACGCGTGGGGCTTCTGTGCGCAGAAAGTCCGCTGTCGGGAGGTGAGTCAGGTAGGGGAGCTTGATGGAAATCAACGCAGACAGCGCTGATGATCTTCCCCATTCAGGATGTTTCCTTCAGTTCACTCGTGTCACCGTTCATGGTCCATCTCGGTCCCAGCGCTGCCCACTCCGGCGAGCGTGCTCTGGTGTGGATGAAGAGGATGCAGGCGCTCTCTGGTACTCAGCGCGGTGAGAGGGAGTAAATGGTCATTCTCTCTCATCAGGTCACCAGTGTGGAGAAAATGGCATAGTCGAGAGACGCACCAGTGTGGAGAAAATGGCATAGTCGAGAGACGCACCATGCACGTCCAGGGTCACCAGGAGATGCAACGAGCTGGAAGGGTGCAAGGTTTTATTTCCTCCAACATAATGAAACACGCTTTGTAGCTTGGTGAGCTACTGTGCTGCTTAGGCATGTGTAACAAGCTCTTTTATACAGTATGTTATACAGACAGAGAGAATGCATGGTACATTAGCATAGTGATTGTCATTTAATACCCATCATTAACATGACATCAGCTGGCGCCCGGCCCGGACGCATACATAACAGTCCCAACTGATTGCCCCCTGGGGCTCTCTGTCTGTATGTCAATTGTCCTCCACTTCCTCCAGCCCTGATGAGTGTGAGATAGTGTCCATCCGCAGTGTGCTGGGTCCCCACAGTGGTACTGTTTCTGTTTTGTCTTCCTCACTTGCAGTAAAGCAAGTCTTACCCCATCAATATAGCACATTTGAGCACCACGCTTTTGTCTTTAGCAATCCCGCAATTTTATGCATCACAGTTTACAGATCACCCAAATACTGCCCTGTTCCAATTAATGAGTTCTCTGAGTTTTTATCAATAATCCACTTCTCATATAATTTTATTCTCATTTCAGGTGACTTTAATCTGCACACTGATAAGCAGGGCAACCATTTGTTAGAAGATTTTAATGACCTGCTCATGTCTATGAATTTTACTCAACATGTAATGCAGTCAACTCACAACAGGGCACACACTCTGGATCTTGTCATTAGCCATGGCCTGCCCACTAGTGTGTTCTCTGTTGTTGACTTGGCTGTATCTGACCATTACTGTGTGTTTTTTACATCACTGGTTTTATGCAATGGGAGACCTCGGTGCGAACTGTGAGGACTTGCCATCTGACACCTGAAGTGGCTGCTGATTTTACTGAACTCTTGCGCAACACTCCGCCAGTTCTTTTATCTACATCCTGTGATTTTATTGTTGATAATTTTAACAGTAAATTAAGATCAACTATTGACAGAGTTGCCCCAAAAATCTCAAGGACAGTTAGGAATAAACCAAAGCCTCTATGGAGAAATAACCAAATCCAAAAACTAAAAAGAGAGTCCAGGATGTTTGAGAGGAAATGGAGAAAAAAAAACAAATTATCAATTACCAGATACTACAGAATAAATTAAAAATACACAATAATGCAGTCAAAATATCAAGAACAGAGTATTTTGCTAACATAATCACAACACATAACAATAACCCTAAAGTCCTTTTTGTAACCATCAATCACTTAATCAACCCAGATTTTAATAGACACACAAACCTGCAATCCAACTCTCTATGTGAGAGATTTGCAGACCACTTCAGGTGCAAGGTTGATTCTATTAGATCCAACATTTTATCTGACCAGAAGACTGTTTTTAATGGAATCTTGGACTTGCCTTTAGCTGAGGAAACGCTAGACTGTTTTTCCCTAGTTGATGCTAAGATGCTTGGTAAAGTTTTCTTGCAGGTAAAGGTGGATTCACACTACAACTTTTGGACCAACTTTTACTGATGTTTTTGCAAACGTCTGGCTCTGCTGACAAAAGTAATGATTGCTGGTGTTTGTTGGCAAATGCTGATGAAAGTTGTGTTCTTTGAAAATTTTCAGTCTGCTGAAAATTTACCAACTTTTGGAAATAAACGTTGGTGAAAGCTGTGCTCATTTTGTAAAAGTTCCTGAGCGCTGGGCTAAGTTATGCAGAGTTTATCTAAGTCAGCCTAAGTTAAAGCTGGGTTCACTCTATAGCATTTGGACTGACTATTAAAGACGTTTTGAAAAATCAGAGAAATACTCAGCGCAGATCAGCTGACAATAGCATCGGGTGACGCTCATATAAAGATCAGTGTTTGTGGAGGCTTCCTGCTGTCGTGGACCTGCTTCTGGTGTGAACACACCTCTCTTGGGCATATGTTTCCGTATTTGTTTTTGTTTTATATTCCTATGTAGTTATTTCTGCATAAGCTTTTCCCCTGTTCATTCATTCATCTAAAAAAATAATAAAATAATGCTATAGACTCCAACACTAAGTCAGCAATTAAAATGTGAATGTAGATGGAATTTAAAAAAAAATGAATGAATCATCATATTGTGGTGACCCACAACACTCTACAGGAACATTCCTCACACTCAGCATGTCTGCAGGAAGCAGAGGACAATTTGCATACGGACAGGGAGACCCTGGAGAACAACCAGAACAATGGACTATTGTTTATACATCCCCGGATTAAGACGAGGATGTCCGGGCACCAGTTGGTCATGCTAATCATGTGTATTGACTGATATGTATACCAATATGCTAATGTACCATGCATTCTCTCTGTCTGTATAAAAGAGCTTACTACACATGCCTCAAGAGCACAGTACAGCACAGTAGCTCAGAGCTACGATGTGTGTCTCATTTTGATGGAGAAAATAAAACTCTGCAACCTTCCAGCTCGTCGCATCTCGCCTGATCTTATTCCTCCACACTGGTGACCATAGACGTGTCATGGTGCGCCCCTCGCCTGATCATATTCCTCCACACTAGTGACCCTAGACGTGTCATGGTGCGCCCCTCACCTGATCTTTTACCTCCACACTGGTGACCTGACGAGAGAGAATGACCGTCTGCTCCCTCTCACCGCGCTGTGGACACAGAGGACCAGAGAACACCTGCAACCTCTTCATCTTCACCAGAGCACGCTCTCCGGAGTGCAGCGCTGGGACCTACACGCACCATGAACAGCGACACGAGCGAAACGAAGGAAGCAGCCTGAACTGGGACGATCACCGGCGCCAACTGCGTTGATTTCCACCAAGCTCCCCGACCCTGACTCAGCTCGCGACAACGAAGCCCCGCACGCACACCACAGGATTACGAGGACAGCACAACTGCCAGCTATATGGTCACTGCGCCAAGCGTGCCACGCACAGGGACAATCCGGCTCCACAGACTGATACATCATCCTCCGCCGCTGCACATGCCCAAGAAACACAGATGATCGCCAGCTTTGGAACCTTCAGGGCTGCTCACGCACCTGAAGCAGACATGCAGCCCGCATACAGGAATTTATATGGGTTTCTCAGCCACGGCACACAACGGGAGCCTAGCCGACTGCTGTCCCCGAGGGCTTTAGGGCTGCGTCTGCACCGAAAGCCAAACCGCTAAGTCCCTCACACAGCTGGAGTTGTTTCTCAGCCACTATGCATCCTCGGGAAATTTGGCCATTCGCCTTCCCCACATCCTCACTGGACCGAGCCGCGAGAGGAGTCAGAGACTTAATTGTTTTTTTCTCACAGCCGCTGCGGATCACTGCCCCTTGTTTACCAGGAAAGTCCCTCACCATTGTGGATCCTCACGCAATTTTTGCGCCGCCCAGACACCTTTGACGTCCCGGGCCGGCACTCACTTACTCCCACCCCCTCCCCCTCATCCTCCACAGCGCTCTTCCCACACCTCACTCCCTAAAGCTGGCCGATCGCTGTCTTGTTCCATTACACACGATGCGCACCGGCCCCGGCACCCAGGATCCACGGCCGTTCAACATGCTGGAAACCGGAACTGGAGCCAAACGGTGTGGGGGGGGGGGCTGTCACAGCCCCTGCTGAGCATTCTGGGAGGGGAGCCCTCCTCACACTCATGTCTGCAGGAAGCAGAGGACAATTTGCATACGGACAGGGAGACCCTGGGGGACAACCAGAACAATGGACTATTGTTTATACATCCCTGGATTAAGAAGAGGACGTCCGGGCACCAGTTGGTCATGCTAATCATGTGTATTGACTGCTATGTATACCAATATGCTAATGTACCATGCATTCTCTCTCTATGTATAAAAGAGCTTACTATACATGCCTCAAGAGCACAGTACAGCACAGTAGCTCAGAGCTACGATGTGTGTCTCATTTTGATGGAGGAAAATAACACTCTGCAACCTTCCAGCTCGTCGCATCTCGCCTGATCTTATTCCTCCACAATATACTGTAAATGAAATGACAGGTGATTAAATTTTGACTGTTCCACCTCTCTCCATTAAAATAACATAAAATCCCATTAAATGTCATTTATTTTTTGACACCACATCAGTGCTGTTTGATTACAACAATGAAAGTGAACCAAATCCTTGAGAATGATTAAACACAGAGCAAAAAATAAAGAATAGTAAATTTCTCAGTGAGGAGATTTTTTTTTTCTTTTGGGCTGTGATATTTTATTTTTTTGTGACATTTTATATATATATATATATATATATATATATATATATACAAAATTATATTTTATTATATCTTTTCATGGGACAACACTGAAGATATGACAATTTTATACAATGTAAAGTAGTCAGTGTACAGCTTGTATAACAGCGTAAATTTGCTGTTCCCTCAAGATAATTCAGCACACAGCCATTAATTTCTAAACCGCTGGCAACAAAAGTGAGTACACCCCTAAGTGAAAATGTCCAAATTGTGCCCAAAAGTGTCAATATTTTAGTGGCCACAATTATCCACCACTGCCTTAACTCTCTTGGGCATGGAGTTCACTAGAACTTCACAGGTTGCCACTGGAATCCTCTTCCACTTCTCCATAACAACATCATAAAGCTGGTGAATGTTAGAGATCCTGCGCTCCTCCACCTTCCGTTTGAGGATGCTGCACAGATGCTCAATAGGGTTTAGGTCTGGAGACATGCTTGGACAGTCCATCACCTTCACCATCAGTTTCTTTAGCAAGGCAGTGGTCATCTTGGAGGTGTGTTTGGGGTTCTTATCATGTTGGAGTACTTCCCTGCGGTCCAGTTTCCGATCATGCTCTGCTGCAGTATGTCACAGTACTTGTTGGCATTCATGGTTCCCTCAATGAACTGTAGCTCTGCAGTGCTGGCAGCACTCATGCAGCCCAAAACAATGACACTCCCACCACCATGCTTGACTGTAGGCAAGACACTCTTGTCTTTGTACTCCTCACCTAGTTGCCGCCACACACGCTTGACACCATCTGAATCAAATAAGTTTATCTTGGTCTCATCAGACCACAGGACATGGTTCCAGTGATCCATGTCCTTAGTCTGCTTGTCTTCAGCAAACTGTTTGCCGGCTTTCTTGTGCATCATCTTTAAAAGGGGCTTCCTTCTGGGATGATAGCCATGCAGACCAATTTGATGCAGTGTGCGGCGGATGGTCTGAACACTGACAGGCTGATATCCCACCCCTTCAACCTCTGCAGCAATGCTGGCAGCACTCATACGTCTATTTTCAAAAGAAAACCTCAGGATATGACACTGAGCTCGTGCACTCAGCTTCTTTGGTCGACCATGGCGAGGCCTGTTGTGAGTGGAACCTGTCCTGTTAAACCACTGTATGGTCTTGGCCACCGTGCTGCAGCTCAGTTTCAGGGTATTGGAAATCTTATAGCCTAGGCCATCTTTATGTAGAGCAACAATTCTTTTTTTCAGATCCTCGGAGAGTTCTTTGCCATGAGGTGCCATGTTGAACTTCCAGTGACCAGTATGAGAGAGTGTGAGAGCGATAATGCCAAATTTAACAAACCTGCTCCCCATTCACACCTGAGACCTTGTAACATTAACGAGTCACAAGACACCAGGGAGAGAAAATGGCTAATTGGGCAGAATTTGGACATTTTAACTGTGGGTGTACTCACTTTTGTTGTCAGCGGTTTCGACATTAATGGCTGTGTGTTGAGTTATTTTGAGGGGACAACAAATTTACACTTTTATACAAGCTGTACACTGACTACACTGTGTCAAAGTGTCATATCTTCAGTGTTGTCCGATGAAAAGATATAATAAAATATTTACCAAAATGTGAGGGGTGTACTTACTTTTGTGAGACACCATATATATATATATATATATATATATATATATATATATCATAAAATTTCACAAACATTCATGTTTCACAAACATTCATGAGCACACATGATGTGTGCTCACGAATGTAATTTCACCAATGTGTGAACTGATTTCTCTGTTTTTTTTCAAAACATCAGTAAAAGTCGGTCCAAACGTTATGGTGTGAACCCAGCTTAAGCTCTGTGTAACTTTTTTTCTTTTTCCCTTTAAAATT